>JACXGI010019166.1:0-12407 GCA_016801175.1 Esox masquinongy
GGTGGCGCCACATCTTATGGGACATGGGGAGGGCGAGGGGGGGGGGCAGTGAGGGAGGGGAGAGAGAGAGGGAGGGGGAAAGAGGGGGGGGTAGAGAGCGGGAGAGGGGGAGAGGCCGGGGGGAGGGAGAGAGGAAAATGAGGGAAGAGAGGCAGCACACAGCCTGAGGTTGGCAGTGGTGTTGCTGATATGACCTTGCAGGCGACAGGAGCCAGAGCTTGGTTACAGTCTGGTCTGCTTCATGGGGGACCAAAAATATTCTATTTGACTGTCCAGAGCCATGTGAGTCTGTGAATGTAATGGATAAAAGAGCAAAGTCACGAGTAGCTGTTGTTTCTGGAATTGTTTTCCAGTCAAAATGCATTTTTCTTCATTTATCCCTGTGTGCCCTCTCAGTGTCCTCCGTCTTTGTCTTCTTGTCCTGCAGTGAGATCTTATGCAGCCAAAACTGTGGATCCAAACCATGCATCCTCCCACCCACACACACATATATATTAACACAAGAATACAGACTAAGCCTAATGATAGAATGCAAGCACCAAAATTGCTATTGCACAATTACAATACAGAAGAAACCAACAATTGCCTACCACATGAAAACAATGACTCATAGCTTATTACATTAACATTGATGTGATCTTTTTAGCGTGCTGAGAGCCCGACAATTTCAATACGCTTTGAAATCCTCAAATGTCATCTTCTGAGATGTACGTGTATAAATGCTAAAACACCAACTATTTCCAGTTGTATTATCTAGTTGCTCCATTTTGGGGTTCTGCATGGCACGGGCTGTTGCCAGACATGCCCACAGTGGATTGTTATTCATGGATGCTGACTTGACCTCTGTACCTTCAGGGGCAACAGTGTCAGCTCTACTGAGACTCCGAGTCTTACAGTGCTTGATCTCTCACACACAGAGACAGCCAGTCAACACAGTCGAGTTCCCTAGAGTCTTTCGTGAGTTTTTACTGAAATGTTTTTCTTCTTCACTAATAACAAAATTGCCATAAGAAACAAGAGAAGTTGCTTTCTTAGGAACATACATTACCTCTCATTGGATAAAGAAACATGTCGGATTGTGCCTGTCTTGTATTCTATATAAGAAACAGTAAAGAAAGCATGTCCTGAACGGATGTTAGAATTACAGGGAACACCTGAGAAAATACAATAACTTTCTGAAAGTTTGTAATTACAAATAAAAACAGTAATACTCTGGACTGTAAATGAATAAACTGACATGAGAACACAATATACAAATTTAAAGATATCTAACCCTATGAAAAGCGCCTGGTATTGGAAATGCTGACCTTTATCGGGGAAAAGAGCTGACAAAAACATATCCTATTTCACAGACTTCCTCTTCCCAGTGATCTGGTTAGGCTCTCTGCTTTGCCGTCCTGTCTTTCTGAGGTAATTTCATACCAGTCCCACCTGACAGAGATTTTAACATATTAATCTCCCTGAGGAAGCTATACATGGAGGTCATTCTTCATTTTTATCAGATCGTTATTATTTGATTGAGAAATTATGAATAGCTACTGCTTTAGGGTACATATGGGAAAACAATGTCTTGTGGACAGAGTAAGTAAACATAAATGGAACCATAGATCTGTCATGGAACCTGAATTCACAGGTGTTTGCATTTCAGAAAAAATCTGGCTCATAGTCTTGCTAGTAATTTTTAAAGACCGAGGCTGGAGCTCTCCAGTTCTGATCTCCAATTTTCTATTACATAATGACCCAAAACTTAATTGAGCATCTGATCAATTACACAAAAGTTTAGTTTGGAGTTTACTGAAGTAAGGGAAAACATGAATAATGTAAACAGTGAGGCATTTTTTTCCTACCTTTTAGATGTGTTTTTGGTCCTGAGGGACGCACAACACCCTCGTTTTCTTGCATTGATTAGCTTACTGAACAATCTATATAATATACCAGATTGCAAATACTTTATCTTCCTTCTGTGAAAATCGGTTGTTTTAATAACAGCACTTAAAATAATACTAGGATTGCATGCTAATTTGATCCCAAAACCACACAAACACTCAGATATCCTCCACCTGACCCTTTTTTGTGCCTATATCAATGCCACCAAATGTATTAAAAACAGAAAGGAACATCTTTAATGTCATTAGAATAAATCATTCTGTTGCATCATATGGTTCAGGTTAGACCTCCAGGGCACTAATCCATGTACAACACAAGTGTCCTTACCAAAAAAACTATACAGTTTCAGATGAGCTCTTAATTTCATTTCAATAATGAAATGTCAAATTAAAACAAAGAACAACGGCCGATAAACTGTGTCGGACATTTACGGCCATCAAATCTTCAAAGACCTTCAAGAAAAGGATGTAAGAAAACACCTCAATCAGAACAGTGGTTAATTAAAATCCACAACTCCTGAAAAGCATTTGAAAACTGACCAAATCTGGGTCTCTGCAGATTATACAAAACAGGACTGGGAAAAAGAAGGAGAGAGTATTTAGACAATTTGTTTCAGCACACGAACATTCTCCACATTAAAAAGCCACTGGACAGACACAAATCAAAGACCACAGACTATCTCACTTGTCCTGAAAACTAATCTCAGAGCTACTACTGTACATTGGCCACATGCTAGTTGCTATCTCACCTGGTAATTCATCCTGTATCTCACCTCCGTCGTTTCTGTGGCGATATTACACATTATCCTCACAGTGAGAAGACTGTCAGGTCTGCTGAGTATCTCAGTGCTTCTAATGTCAATCTATCTGCCATCCCGCATTCATGTCAAGGTGTTTTCAGAGCTATAGCTACTTCTCTCTGACAAGATCTTCTCTGACCACAGCAAACTTTGTTCAGAATCAAACCTTGTAAGGAGGAGCAGACATACACTGTCTCAAGTGCTGGTGAAATTAGGTGTGCTTTTGAGTTTTTAAGGAACTCTTTGTATTAGTCCTTAAAAAGCCTTTGTAAAGACGCACTGTATAAACTGAGCACATAGATTTCTGTTGCGAATACGGAATTGAACTTTATTACAGTGAGCTTATCCTGTTGTGTAAATTCTTACATCTGTATGAAAAGGGAAACTACACTCGGGTTGAAGCCAACCCACTTGGAAAACATTGTAGACTCTGTCCTTTTCTCTAACCTGTACACCTCTTGAGTCCTCTGATCCTAATCTTACACCATCCTCCTGTAGCTTGTCTGCGTTGGAGGTCTGCCAAGCGAAGCATCTTGAATAACCAGTGACCTTAAATTCATTGTAACAAATAGGATAGATCGAGCCAAGCCACTCTCTCCTTAACAGAACGGAAATGCAAATGAATGTTTCTCCTAGTGTTCCATTTTCAATTTGATCAGCATCTTTTCTTTTGACCTCCCCTGACGAATATTTACACAAACTAACTGTGCACCAACATGGGGTGTGTGCTAAAACTCCCTGATACTCAGTCACTTTCAAATCTAGGGCACGGGAGTGCTCAGCACAAAACAGACAGCAGTGGCAGATTTAAAAATAAAAGATTAAATGCTAGTGGAATGAAAAACAAAATAACTCCCTGTCTCACACACACATACACATATATACACACACACACACACACACACACACATTCACACACACACACACACACACACACACACACACAAACCTGTGTCTTATATAAATCCAGATGCATTTGTTTGCAAACTTGTCTATCCAATAGATATTCCATTCAATATCTGTAAGCTGCACAGCAGATAAGCTGTGCCATTTAGCTGTCCACTGGTACTCTACGTCTATGAGAAACAACAAAAAACGGCTTCATATCACTTCTTGGTAAGGGCAGCGATGACTTCTCATCACCAGGCTGATACCTCACATGAATTAAAAGGGTTGGTAAACCATAGTAGTTCCTTGGACCTCAATGATGGATAGGGACTCAAAAAGATGACACGGGAAGAAAAAGGTCACACAGAAAGGAATGGACTAGAAAGAGGTATAAAAGGAAAGGGGAAGTACGATTGAAAAAAGAAACACATGCAGAAGAAACAGAAAAGGGACCAGCAGGAAATAAAGATGTAACCATTATGACTGGCTGTTTTTCTGAAGACATGAACTGATAAAGAGCTGGAGGATGGTGTGGTTCTGTCAGGTCATGGTACAGTAACCTGAGATGAAACTGAGCAGGAGTTGGAGAGAGAGAGTGTGTGTGTATGTGTGTGTGTGTGTGTGTGTGTGTGTGTGAGTGAGTGAGTGAGAGAGAGGGAGAGAAAGAGAGGGAAAGAGAGACAGACAGAAAGAAAGCCAGAGACTGACAGGGTGTGTGAGGAAGAGAAAGAGAGAGAGAGAAGGTATATGTGTATGAGCCTCTAGTGTATGGGGATTGTGCTGATTCAGTAGGGATGGCTGAAGGTGACCCTGCTCTACACTCCAACAGTCTCACTACCACCTGATAGGGATCCTGGGCTCCCTACTCTGATGTGACCTCAGTAACACCATCACCAGCAGGTTCAGGGCCTTCTTCACATTAGATAAATGATGCTATGCAATTGCAGTTTCACACACTGCTATTGATTTGTCATTTAATTGATTTGTAGCCCCGACGGGAGGTTTTTTAAATGTCTATGCACTGCGGAAGCTCCTACCTAGTCCAAGTATTATAGTATGTCTATCACATTTTATGGAACAAATATGGAATACAAAAAACATTAAATGTTGGAAAAAGGGTGGTAGTTAAGTGATTCCTTTGAAAAAAAGGAAATTAAACGTACATGATTTGGGGGATTGTATCATCCATACAATGGTCCTTTGTATGAAGCATACAGTATACAGTAGTATACAGTATGTCTTACAGTATTATACAGTAAGATATACTGTATACTACTGCAAACTGTAGTTAAATAAGGGATACTTTATCAAATTATGCGTATTTATTACATTTTGGTGTTCCCCAGCCTCCATTAAATCTTTGAGAAAGCAAAAATTGGTAAATGGAAGGTGTCAGTGTTGCTCTGTAATATTATTTTTTTTGTTTTCATATTTGTACATGAAAAAATATTTACATAAATATAAAAAACTAATTTCTATGTGAACATCATATATGCCGAATCACCATTCATATCAAAGTTCCAGAGTTGGTTTTGGCTAGTTCAAGATTATGGCCCATTTTATACAGAGAAACTGTCATAGCAGGCAATCACAGCCTTTATTTTATATTTATCATTGAACATCCTGCTTTATATGACTGTTGTTTCTAAATAACAGCAATAGATAAATATTTTAGTTCTTACATGTCCTACATGTGTTCTAAATCATGCTTTTTAGATACAAATGTAAAATATATCATGTATTTTCTGCAATGTTGCTGCCTTTCCAACTAAGTGGGAACTAGGATTTGTCATCTGTGACTGGGAAAAATCTACTTGAATGGCCCCGGTAATTTTAAGTAGTGCATCATGTCTGAGACCCAACTTCTCCCAGCAGCAGAAGGTTAAAGTCACCTACAATGTATATTATCTGGATAACAGCATTTTCAGCAGTGAAATTTAACAACAAAATATTTCAAACCAATGTATAGATTAAAAATGAATATAATTTGTCCTTCCTTTCCAATTTCACGGTGCCCAATTTGTGATAATGGTCACGTCTCGTCTCAACAACTTACAAGGAGACACTCCAACAAGCAGTCACTAAAAAACAAGGAGGTAACTCTGTTTGTGGTAACCAGTTGGTAATAGCAAAGGGGCACTTCAAAGATTTCTGGAATATAGCCTCCGAATTACATTGCATTATGCCTAAAATCAGTCATATACAACACCTTATTCTTTAATTAGGCAATTTCCTAATAAGTCCAAAGCATATGAATGAATCCAACTGGTATTTCTGACTTTACTACTGGTTCATTACCACCTTCCACATGACTACAAATAAAATTACCCCATACAAATATGAGGTGCTATACTTGAGACAAGGACTTAGACAGACAGTACTACAGGTACAGAATTCTAATGCGGTGGCAGAGAGCAAAGGTTGGGCCCACAGATGGGGAGTGTACTTTAGCCCGGCCCTGTCAAGGGTAAAGTGCCGCAAATCCTCCTCCCCCCGCATCCTCCTCCTCAACCACACCTTAAAACATTCTCATGAATATGCATATGTGTGAAGGGCACCACCAGCACATGCATCATTAGAAAATCAACAACGCCTTGGTGACATACACTAATACTACACAAAACCATGTCACTCTACAATTAATATGCTACTGGCTGGTTAGATAATAAATGTTTTAGGGAACACCCAAAGATATTGCCAGTTAATTATAGTTGGTTGAAACTGTGAAAGAATGGACAGACAACATGTGGAAGAACTGGAGTTAAAAAAAGATAAGGTGAATTCCATAAAAAAAGATCCTGGAAATCCAAGGCTATTCTATTCATACCTCCCATGCAAACAGGGAACGTCCTATAAGGACAACCAGGGGACCATTACACAACCTCCTGACGTTCTGAGGACTTCCCGATGATAAATCTTTTTTTGCAGGGCAACACCTAACATGGGTACACCTGGAGGTCTCCACAGTTCAAGAGATGACAGTGAAATATTGAGCATCTTAGGATACAGTGTGTGCTGAGTTGTGGACAGTAGCCTTAAAAGCACAAGTGGCTTGGAAAGGCCCAGATTTTTCTGTTTCTCTTGGAATTAATCAATGATTCATAATACAGCTATAACCTTGACTGCTCCCCCGCCCAGAGCAATGCTCAGTCTGAAGTCAGGGTCCTACATCCATCAGTTTCAAACAAGCAGACACACAAACTGCACACCAATTGACAAAAAAAAAAAAAACATGTCAACACACACACACACACACACGCACAAATATGAATGCTTACTCATTGATATTCAAGGACATCTGAACATGTATATTTTCATGAACATACAAAATGTTTGTCACACACACAAACAGTAGATTTAGTAGGCGTGACATGTCAAAGCTATATCTCATAACAGTTACAAAAGTGTAATAAACATGTGCATTACGATTTCTCTTGATTTGGTTTCAAAGAGAGTTTTTGTCTCGGGAACCCGTGGCCTTAGGCTATTTCACTTAGAGGACTAAAAAGTATTACCCAGAATTACAGTAGACCGAGTTATTTTTATTCTGTCACTGATGAACTGTTGAAAATCAAAGGATGAAAATTAATTATAATGTCTTATAATGTAGTAAAATATTGTGTCAAATAAAACTGTAGTAATTTTCTCAGCTTCTTGTATAATAATCTCATTCCAATTATACAACAACAACCAAAAACATTAAAGAAGCTAATACTTAATACAGGTAAACTTTGACCAGTCAACGGACACCTTAATCAGCTTAAAGATCTCCCTCCCTCATCTTCTTTCACACGAGCCCACTCTCACAACACACGATCGCATTTGCAATATTTAGGGGAAAATACTCACCTTCCTTGGCGCTGACATACACACATTCTTTTCAAGCAATTGAGCCGTTCCAAAAGGAGCCGTTTAAACGCGTCTATATACATTGACCCGAGCGAAACTACACCTGACCCCTACAGTCACTGAATTGAATATTACAGAAATGGAATACGTTTCAAATCTACATTAATTAAATCCAAGCTATTTTAAACATGTCTACCCGAGTTTATAAACAACTGTTAACGATGATTTCTATAGAGACACTTCGACGCGATGTGCACGCCACGGCGTGTTTGGACACAGTAGTAGAGGATGCTCTACAGATGAGCACAAGACCCGTGATGATCTGACAGGGGGGGAAAACTGTCGTGCAAAAAAACGTATATTTGAGCAGCGTCTACTTTCTACATTCAGAGCCTGGTAGGCAATACATGCCTGGAGTTAGTTATGATAGTTGTTACATGCATGGGAGTTAACTTATCACGGGCTACGTACGTTTAACCCCTACTTGGTTAGTAGAAATGCGATGTTAATACAGCAACCCAGTCCAGACAGATGCTCACCTTCATAATTCCTTCTTCCTTCACGGCAATATTCTTTTGTTTTTTTAGTCTTCTTTTGATACATCAGGTTGGCTATAAACGTTCAACCGATGTACATACTGTAGTTGAGGCTTGGTGTTAAGAAAACGTACGGCGACGATATTGATTTTAACTGGACAGAGGTGTTGCGGAACTGCAAATACGGTGCTGACAGAGCGCGATAGCCGTGCTTTGAGGCAGTTGAACTGGACAAATTGCATGAACTCTTAGCGTAATGTTTTCGATGTCTGAAAGCAGACAAGAAACTGTAATAACCCAAACGAGTACCGTGGGAGGTGGGGGCATGGACGGAGGAAATTAAAATGGGTGAAAAAGAAACGCCCCTGGAGAAAGTGTTGTATACAGTATACACATGGTTTCATTTGAAGCGCTCGGCTTTTAGTATTACTATGATGAGATGTTGACATTAGAAACATCAAGTACCGTACACAGACCTGTCACGTCACACAAATCAAACTTAATGTTTTTACTGGACTTGCGTAAGTCTAATAAAACATTGGGAAGGCTCTTTATAACAGGACGTACATTTAATAATAAAAAGGAACAGTATATAACTTAAACCAAACATATTTTGTGGTGGCCTGGATAATGAAACTGCATGTAAATGAGTTACCTTGCTTTCAGGGAAATGTAGTTTATTAACAAATACATTAAATCGCAGTCGGTGCACATAAAACTACATTATCCAAAACGTTAACCTAACCGAGAAAACTGTTCTACATTGCAAACATGGCGTCCTCGCAGCATGAGCTAAACAGTAATGTTGATACGTCAACACCCAGTGTTCACTTACAGCACGGAGAGAGAAAAGCAGGGGCTATATCTTTTGGTTTTAGCAAAACTGTAAATAAATTCAAATCTACTCGGGATGAAGTTCTCAACGCAGATGAGCGAGATTATTTAACCGGAATCGATGGGAAAGAATTGCTAAGGTAAGCTAACGCGCTACCTACGTAAAGATAAAGTCAGTTGTTACGTTAGATACCTCATTGTGGATTTTCGAACGTAATATGTGTTTTAATACAGCCACACATTTGATACAGCTGCATTAGGTATTGTATTTCAGATTCAACAATACATGTTACGAGTTACGTCTTCAACCTATACCGGCGTTGTAGTATTTGAGTACGGGACTCTGACTCGATTCACGATTTTAAGACTCGTCACTCGGACACGCCTTTTCAACAATTGCTGACTCAGACTTAGTCAAGTATTTGTTTGAACGACTTGTATGCAGTTCAAATGGATATGCTGTATTAATTACATATAATACTAGCGACATAGACTCTCATAGCCTATTCTTGCCACACGCACTTAAGCTGGTGATCTGCGGAGGTGTAGCCTGTTGTCATCTCACTTAACTATCGATCTTTCGACACTGTATCCCATTGCCAGTTATACTGACTAGTCTGTCTTTTCTGCAGAAAATGCTTGATTCTAGCCATTTACTCATAGCTGGGTGGTATTAATGTACTTAATCTTCTAAACAAAATGTTTTTGTTTCAAAATAGTTTGTAATGGGCCATTTCTTGTAGGTCCCTGTCCCTTACAGTTTCCAGATTGACAAAACGTTTTGCAAGTAAAAAGTTTAGTTTGGCAAAATTATTACACCTCTTGTAATTTAACCACTGCCAGAATCTAATGTAAACATTTAATGGCACAAAGTAGGAAAACGAATATCAAACTTTGTGATGGCTGAATTCCCCTTGCTATTAAGCTAGACTGTATTTGACTGGATAGAAAAAATTCACTGAAGTGCCAGAAAAGAGCCCATACAAAATACATAGCAACGCCACCTATGCACGTGATTGGTTGTGTCTGCCAGTGCATAAATAAAGCGATAGACATCTGTAAAAGCATCTAGAGCTGTTTCCGCTGTGAGAATGGCAAGTTATCACGATTTAAGCTATTTTTAACGCGGTTGAATAGTTGGAGCTCGTGAGATGGGTCATAGCATTTCTGTGGTAGAGGAGAAGTTTGGATTTTCACATACTACCATTTCAAGAGTGTACCATGAATACAAGAATTCTGGCTAAACATCTAACTTACAACAGTAGTGTGGCCGTAAAGAGTCTGTGGGAGAACGTGAACAGCGTTGGCTGGTAAGAATCGTTTCACGCGATAGGCGTGCAACACTGCCTCAAATAACATCTGCATTCAATGCTGGGCCTCAACAAACATCAGCGTGAGGACTGTGCAACGTTCCCTCTGGGATATGGGCTTTAGGAGCCAACGCCCGACTCGATTACCCCTGATGAATACTCGACACACAGCTATGCGCCTCGCCTGGATTCGGGAACAACGCCACTGGACACTTGATGACTGGAAACGAGTAGCTTGGTGTGACGATTCGCGTTTCCAACTGTTTCAGGCTGATGGAATGATCCGTGTATGGAGAAAACCCCATGAAGCCATGGATCTCGCATGTCAACAGGGCGTTTTAAAGACTGGTGGTTGCTCCATAATGGTATGGGGTTTGTTTAGCTGGCATTCAATGGGATCCCTGGTACGACTACGAACGTCTCTGACAGGTGAACGCTATGTGTGCATCCTTTCTGATGAGTTACACCCGTTCATGTCCTGCGTTCATTCTAATGAGTTTGGCCTCTTCCAACAGGACAATGCACCGCCACACAAGTCTAGACACGCCAAATTATGGTTAGAGGAACACTCATCTGAGTTTGAGGTCTTGCCATTCCCACCTAAGTCACCAGATCTCAATGTTATCAAACACATCTGGGATGCCATGCAACGCGCTGTGGAAGACAGACACCTCAGAATACAACAGAATCCTACACCTCAGAATACAACAGAATTGTGGATCGCTCTGCAGGAAGTATGGTGTTCATTGCCTACAGAATACTTCCGCAAGCTTGTGGAGTCCATGCCCCATTGTATTTCTGCAGTTCTGCGCTCCTGTGGGAGGCCTACAAAGTATTTGACTGGTGTACCAGTTTTTCTGGCACTTCAGTGTATATACAGCTCTGGAAAAAAATAAGATACCACTGCACCTTTTTCTTTCCTTTCCAAAAAAGTTGAAAAGGAAGCTTTTGAGTGAGGAACAGAAGGGTTAAAATTGAGACCACTGCATATTGAACGCTTCTATTCCTCACTCAAAACTTTCCTTTTCAACTTTTTTGGAAAGGAAGGAAAAAGGTGCAGTGGTCTCTTCATTTTTTCCGGAGCTGTATATATATACACATACAATGTAGTGGGAAAACACTTCAGTGCAGATATAGCAAACTAGGTAATGACATTTTTTTTTTTTATATAAAATGTTTTATATATTTTAAATTTTATATATATTTTATATTTGTACACTGACAATTTTCATAATTTTGGCTTTGTATGCCACCACAATGGATTTGAAATGAAACAACTGAGATGCAATTGAAGTGCAGACTTTCAGCTGTAATTCAAGGGGTTGAACAAAAATATTGTATGAAACGTTTAGGAATTGCAACCATTTTCATACACAGTCCCCTTATTTCAGGGGCTCAAATGTAATTGGACAAATTAACACAATCATAAATAAAATGTTCATTTTCAATACTTTGTCAAGAATCCTTTGCAGGCAATGACTGCTTGAAGTCTAGAACGCACGGACATCACCAAACGCTGGGTTTCCTTCTTTGTGATGTTTTGCCAGGCCTTTACTGCAGCTGTCTTCAGTTGTTTGTTCGTGGGTCTTTCTGCCTTAAGTTTTGTCTTCAGCAAGTGAAGTGCATGCTCGATCGGGTTGAGATTAGCTGATAGAACATTCCACTTCTTTGCCTTAAAAAACTATGTTTTGGGTCCTTGTCCATCTGTAAAGTGAAACACCGTCCATTCAACTTTGCTGACTTTGGCTGAATCTGAGCAGACAGTATATCCCTATACCAGGGATATTCAAATCTTACCCTACGAGGGCCGGAGCCTGCTGGTTTTCTGTTCTACCTCATCATTAATTGGACCCACCTGGTGTCTTTAGCCTGAATAATTCCAAGTTGAGGGTTGCAGTGAAAAAATGGAGTGGAACTGGCTTCGAGGGCCAGATTTGAATACCCCTGCCCTATACACTTCAGATTTCGTCTGGTTGCTTCTGTCTTCTGTCACATCATCAAGAAACACTAGTGACCTAGTGCCATTGGAAGCCATGCATGCCCATGCCATCAAACTGCCTCCACCGTGTTGAACAGATGATGTGGTATGCTTCGGATCATGAGCCGTTGTTGTGGAAAATTGTTCCCCTTTTTCCCACCAACATTTTCAAACAACTCAGGAGTTTGTGAATTCAATAGTAGACTTTATTTAAGGTAATAAAGCCGTGCTGATCTGCAGAGCAACCAACCCATGTTGGTCTGCAGAACAACCGACTTCCAAACCTCAGAAACACACTTTTATACAGTATGGTTATACAATGATAT
>JACXGI010019167.1:0-12415 GCA_016801175.1 Esox masquinongy
GACCTAAAGGCAGAGGGGTGAGCGGAGAAGAGACTGACCTAAAGGCAGAGGAGTTTTGTCTAGTCTGATTGTCCACCGGTCTGGTTCCAACATATAGGACCCAAGAAGGCCTCTTAAACCATCCTAGTAAAAACAACCACAATAACAACTTATGAGACAATGGTCCAACGAAAACTCTCAAACATCCTAAACCTTATCAACATGTTTCCATTATATAACAGGAGGGGAAAATGTAAGTAAATCAGGCCAAGGCGCCTTAGCTGGACACTGGTGCTGAGGAACAGATAATCGCATTGAAAACAAACTCTGGTGTCGGAGAGTTATGCAGTGTGGAGGCTTCTGTTCGAGCCCAGAACTATACATGCCTCAGTTGACTAATCAAAGTCTGTCAAGAGTCCAAACAAAGTGAGAAACTCTAGCACCTTCAAACACCTCCCCAAAGCATGCCCAAATAAAGCTTACCCATTCGGCTAGTCCTTTCTTTGGCATGAAGAACCAAAGTTGAAAGTTCCTCTCTATAATAGGAACTAGTAAACAGTGCACACATTACAGTAACCGAATAAAGCTTTCCAATCCCAGACATCACCCCCCCTCCATTTCTGAAGTGGGTCCTGAGCTACACTAGCTAGCGCTCCGTTTTCTCTCCTTCATTATCAGCTGAAAGCCCGCTATTTGTCATATCCAGGAGAAGAGGGTTTAAAAGAGGGAGGAAGAGCTGATAGTTTTGTACGGCGCTGGCTGGATTCCCAGTGGTCGGACACCCTTTAAGTGACATGTCCTTGGCTCTCTGGCACAGGGAATGCCAGAGCCAACTGTGAATCAGTAACATTACTACTGATTTATCAGACATGATTCGTCTCTTCACACACTCTCTAACAAACAAACACACAGATAGGGCATTCTGTGGTTTGCTCTTCAGGACGTTGATAGAAAATTCTAATCACTGACACACTTTGTGTCTTAGTGTTAAACTTGGGCAAACATATTCCCTAATCAGTCCAATGTATTTCTGAATTGGGTGAGCATACCTACTAAGCCCACCAAAATCGAAGTTCGGACATTTATAATAGGTAAGTCACAATTTCTTCAAAACAATGATGGCTGCAATGTATTTTCTCTTCAGGAGCATTGTGCATCATGGCCATGCTGCCAGGAGATACAAATTAGCTTTGCCCATTTTGTAGCAAACCTATTTTTACATGACTTCAGTCGTACAAGACTTTCCACTGGTGTAACTCCTGACATATTTCACCTTTTTGTGGTCAGGACTCTACAATAATATTTTTCTACTTAATTATGAATGTGATTACCTAGTAGTTGTACCCCTAGAAATCTATTTCATGCCTAAAAGAATAAAATACAAAGAAAACATTTATTCTCATTATAACATCACATAGGTCTGTGTAAGGTAAGCTTTTTGAATGCAAAGAAAAATAAAACACCTATTCCATCTGCTTCAGCACAATGTAACCAAATGGGCTTAATAGGATCACCATGGTAAAAGACAAATTACAATGTTTGGCTAAGCTATTTCAAAACAAAGTGTATTGGAGATTAATATACACGGGAAACTACAACAATTGGCAATTTTTTCATATACACTTTGCTCAGGAGGTGATTTCTGCCCTTGTGGAACAAAGTGGAACAAAGCTAGCAAAAACAATTAACTATTTTAAAATGACCAGTGTATAAAAATGTAGTTTCCATTTAACAGTAAAATAAGACCTAATGCACTGGAACATGCGAGTGATCTTTGCTCGACATCT
Source organism: Esox masquinongy (assembly GCA_016801175.1). Classification (NCBI taxonomy): domain Eukaryota; kingdom Metazoa; phylum Chordata; class Actinopteri; order Esociformes; family Esocidae; genus Esox; species Esox masquinongy. Next base: position 1,767 of record JACXGI010019167.1, read on the forward strand.
AGTATGTTGTTACAGTACACTAAGACATTTAGCTACTGTATTGGCTGTGACATGTGATGCAAGCGCTAGCTCAAACCCAATCTTTTCAGTTAGTGACAAATTACAATAAACATTCAAGTAAAACTGAAACTTTAAGCAATAGATTGAGTCTATTCAAGTACACCAACACAAAAAATCCCAGCAAATATATGAAAATTGTGGGAAAAAATTCTGCAACTTCTAAATTGACCAGCAGGAATAAGCAGCATTTGGACAACCGTAACTAAATGACAAACCTGATTGGCATAAAATAAAGTTCCATACATGTAACAAGTATATATAAATTGGCAAAGACATTAAGCATCGCAAATATTTTATCTTCTTTATTTCAATCCAAAGATAGTAGTGAGCATAAAGGGTAAATGTGCTTAATAGGTATGATGGCTTAATAGGTACATTTACCCTAAAGTTGAATTCCATTTTGAATGCCTGGATTCTGAGATAACATCTGCATTCTCTGAATTTGATATGGCCCTACTTATAAAAGCATCAAAAGGAAAAAAAAACACTGTTTCCATGTGAACAATCTCTCCATCAATTTCCCCAAGATTGAATACAAACACAGACTAATGACCTACACTAGGCGGCATGTGAAACAGCCAGTACTGAACTACACTGCCCAGCAGGGAAATCATGGCCATGTATAGTGTTCATACCTTTTTAATGCAAAAGTGTACAGACTTGAAACCAAAGTATCTCATGTAAGATTACTTGATTCTGCACTTCTCTCAGTGCACTCCCCCTCTAATGTAAATAATCCAGTTTCCCTCAATGTCTTTATATCACAACAAAAACAACAATGCATACACAAAAACAATTGTACTAGCAACTAACAAGCCTACACAGCAGTAAGCATAAGGTTAACCATCAGTATAAACCCAAACCTACCCTGGCTTTGATGACATAGCAGATGATTTGAAATTTTCCCTGTTATACGACAGGGAGGGATAAAATATATTTAAAAAAACAGGGTCAAAGTCTTAAAACATGTCAGTAACAACCTCATATATTCTGACCGAGGGGATTGTATATAAAATTATGACTTGTTGTATGCTTATTACTTTTTCCATGTTGCAGTACAGTTGATAGTCAAATACTTATTTACTAAATGTATATCCAGGCATAGTATAATGTAATTACAGAAAATGCATTCATTTTATTATATTATTTATAATATAATTTCTATAAAATATTCCATTAATTGTGATTAATTTTAGTGTGTCTGTATTTTTAATTAGAACATATGGAAAGATACATTTTGTATGACGAATTTGCATTTTTTTAAATTACAAGCATCATCAGAAGCTTTTGTTATTTATTAAATGCTAGGGCATACAGGTACAAAAATAGCTAAACATATGTATTGACATTAGCACGCTGTTACATATTGGCTATCGGTACCGGACAGTAATTCTATCATCGGAGCAACCCTAAAAATCAACCTAAGAATAATCTATTGTTCTCTACAATTGCTCAATTAGGTCTAAGCATGATTGCATTCTTAACTAAAACAGAACTATAGGGCAACACAAGTTACCTAATTATAGATGCAAAGGACAACAGTCTAAACGTAAAATCTAAAATTACATGAAAATACACTAATTTGCCAAACATGTTTTACCCTAATTAATGTGTAATATCATTTTTGGGGGTGACCACATCATATGCTGGTGCTACCAACTGAAATACTAGCACCAGTCCCCACTCTGGAGCCCTGATAAAAGGGAAGCTGTCTGACATCAAAACTCAAGATTCAAGAGACTGCAACCAGTCTTTCAAATAAAGAGACCTCGTTTCAAAGTGCTTTGTCTGAGTGTAACCAGTGCATGCACTACTAGATGGTCCCGAGCTTCCACCTAAAACATGTCGAGTAATGACATTATACTAATCTGCTCTAGAACTAGCAGGTGCGTTTGTTTTGCAATTGCAGGACATGACGATATGATGAATCGAAAACGCAAAAATGACTGCACGGTCGGCGGAATACTTTGGTGTTGTAATGACAGACACATGTTGATGATGACACAGGAGACGTTCTACAGCCTCAGCTGGGTTGTTTTGTTGGCTAGATTAGTTTTACAAACTACTAACCTACGAATAATACAATACAGCAGCGATAAACAAGACGTGTATTGTTGCAGATTTTTTTTAGCAGTATGCTTTCCCCGCAGAAATAATATCATGCAAAAATATTACATTTCGTTTGCATTAAATTTATTGATATACATCGCAGCTAGCTAGCCTTATCTGGGCTAGCTGGCTAACGTTAGTTAGCCAACTCCTTTCCTCCCAAACCCGCCATCTTGGGCTGATCCGCAGCCATTACTTTACTTAGTAGTGTCTAATTACTTTCATTTAACATAACATCGTATCTCACTTACACAAACCAGACACAGAACCCACGGGAAACCGTATATTGTGCTAACAGGAGTTAGCTAAGTACCCACTGACACTGGCTATCCGGTCAGCCTCTGTCTCGCTATACGGGACATGGGCGACGCTAAGTTGGGGTGCAGGAAATATTACATTGCCGCGACCTGGGTCACATATTATCGACTGCGGTGCGCGCGTATTATTAAAACATGCTATCTGGACAGCTATTTCAGCACCCAGTTAGACGATCTGCTTGTGGACAGCATAAAGAAGAATGAGTTACAGATCAACTTATTGCCTTCCAGCTAGAACCGTTCTCGTTGGATCAGCTGTCAAACAGCGCGTGCAGCCACCGGCCAGCAATATCTACAAATAATGCACATTGCCAGCAATATGTATATTAACTAGCTAACTACAGTGACATTTTCCAAGTCTGGTCTATGCAAATTGGGATTTGGTGACTGGTGATACTGTCAACAATAAACTGTAATTCAGTGACTGGGAGGGGAAATTATGTAATCCTTTACACACGTAAGACTGGCTTCTAGCTATGCAATCATTTTGGATAAGTTTAGTAAATATCCAGCTATCAAGCAGGGTTTTAAGAGGTCGACGAATCAGAAGTGATAGCGGAGAGGGGCGACGTTGGTCCTATCTGTGACATACCTTTAACAGCAAGGCCTTCGTTCTGGCGCCATCTTCATGAAGCCTCTGAAATCCAAACAGTGAACTGCAAGTAGAGGACATCACAGGCGGTTCCGTATTACTTTAGAGACATGTATGTCGGTTTTTTTAAAATGTATTGCATGAAAACTCAACATAGAAAAAGAAAGAAAGAAAGTAGACGCGTGTTAGTTTGCTAACCTGTCAATTTCGACCAAGCTCTCTCTCTCTTGCGTTGTTAGTTTCGGAAAGTCCTCTTCGATTTCATTCGCTTTTCCCGCCGCCATTTTCTTTTCCTCATCACCAGCAGCGCCGAGACTTCGAGCAGCAGTAGAGGCAGCAGCGTCGGGCGACACTCCGCACGATTTCATGGAAAAGCAACAGGGAAGCGGGCGACAAACTCCACCTGAATATAATGAGAACGAAAGTACAGCACCTTATCCAGGATAGAAAACGTAGCTTATCCGAGTGATTGACAAATCCTCAAGAAAAACAAGAGCCGTCCATAAAATCCTTCTTCTCGCATGTTTGTACACAAAATACTACATTTGTACTACTGCCAAAAGATACATAGAATAGGGTAGACGCCGGGTTTACAATAGGGCGTTATTAGGCAATATCATAAACTTCTCCCCCACACACAAGCTCAAAGTTGTTGTAATTGTGTCACACAAGCGAACGCACGCCGCCACCGTAGGAACGCCCTCTTCTTTCCATGACCAATGACTGTGTCTGTGTGTAATCATGTGACCAGATTTTTCGTGGGGTGTCGTTCCTCACATACACTTTTTAGAGGGTTGGGTGAAAAACAAATCATCAACTTCACGCAGCTCCTCAGATTCTTTTCATTGGTTTTTCATGTTTTATTATGATTACGTAACTGTACTTTGACGTTTCTTATTGGTTAAGGTAATGCAAACGTACTTTTCCAGGGTTTCCAGTATGGAAGGAGGTGTCGGTCAGCGATTTTGGTTGCCATGGGTTATGCTGAATGCTATTGTTGCAGTTATATTTTTTTGCGATAGCTTTGTTAAGAATGTGTTCTGTGTAAGTATACGAGTTACAAAAGTCTAGCATTGTAATAAATACTTCACTATAACCATTGTTGTCTCTGTGGCAATTATGAAATGATATCCTGCGGATTATTGTTTTGTATATTTCATTCACATATATGTGTTTTTTGTTGAAAAGTGCATCAAACACGGTCCGTAATATAGTTTACACTGTTCTACTCAGTAATAAACATGTCACACTATACACACTCATGCTTAATATTGGGTATGCTTAACTAGCACATCCGGATCAAGGCTTCCCCTGTATGGTGTCAAAGTTTAGCTCTTATAATACCTAACATTTAGGCCCATATTAGTTTTAAAAGGCAATAATTTACCTTAGGGCTACGCATATTGGGCTACGCATATTGGGCTACGCATATTGGGCTACCATATAAATAATCAGCCTAAGGTAAATTATTGCCTTTTAAAACTAATATAGGCCTAAATGTTAGGTATTGTAAGAGCTAAACTTTGACACCATATAGGGGAAGCCTTGATCCCGATGTGCTAGTTATTGTGGTTGTCCCCTGACTGTGGGGCTCTGACGTAATTACTCAGAGCACGGTAGCTCTGCAGTCTTATTGGAATACCGACACCCTCTCTGGTCTGCTGCCCCAGATTGGCTGCACTGTCAATCTGCCATCACTGTCATGGCTTCTGAGATTGACGGCCACCTGTCATTGTGTCGAAACAGGAAGCAGTGAAGTATGAGGAACAAAGGAAGGGATCGAATTGGTTCGAATCAAAGTCCTTGTTTCAGTTAAATTGTTGAAGGGTAGTGGTTATTAGACATATAAGCAGCAAGTCCAATATGCATAGGGCTACCAAATCTGTTAACTATTTTACCCAAGCTTGATGTCTATATAATTCAGCATTGCATGAAACCTGTAGAAACCTAGACATTTTTTCCCCGATAGAATCTTTCTGATAAAAAAAGGACAATTGTCTGCGATTGTATTATATGGTCACAGGATGAAACACACTTTCATCACCTCCCAGAACCCATTCTGTTGTCTTATTTCACAGCCACGTGATGGGTATTCCGAGTCTTTTCGGTGAGCCGGCTCATTTGACTCCGAACAGCTCTTCATTTAAAATACTTAAAAATACCCTGAACAATGAAAAAAGTACCAATCTCTAACGTGAATCACAAAAGGTAGGTTAGAATTATATTAGAGAATGGACTGCACATTCAATTAGTTTACCTATCTTAATTATAAGTTCGTCTATATTGTTCTACCAGACGTTCCTCTGCTGGAAGATGCTAATATAATACAAACATGGGATCCCCCCAGACTTATTGTTTATTAACTGTGGGTATACAACTTTTAGTTAACATGTGTGTAACTTACCTACACATGTTTTGAGCTAAAAATATAAGGAAACCATGACCAATGCGATTCGGACTCCAACGTTCAATAAAAAGAGCCTTTCAAGAGGATTCGTTTGTTCGCGACACATCAGTTACTTGTCGTCATTAATACCCCCAAAAACATACAGTAACAACACAAACTGTAGTGTCTATAAATTATGTCGAAGTATTTCAATGTACAATACAGCACATTTAAACATCCATAAGTATTTGATAACAAATTATATAGAACTGAGGTTTAATGGAACAAAAAAATCGCATTTTTTCTATTTTTGGGGCACCCTACTTTTATGACAGTTGCATTAAATGATACGCCGCATTGAGACTTTCCAATAACTTAATTTATGTAAGCATGATATTTTGTTTATAATGCATGAAATTCCAGACTGTCTGACAAACTACGTAAACGATGAATCCCAGCATGCATGGGCAAGCGTTTGTCAACAATCAACTCGGGACACTCCAAAATGGCGGATCGCGAAGAAGGTAAGTAGCTTTCAACCAAAGATCACCTTTATGTCGCAATATTTGGACCTGATAATAACTTAAATATGTGTTTCCGAACATTAAACAAAAATACTGTTGATGTTATTAGGTGGCGGGCCTGATCTTTCTTTAGGCGAGGATCTGAACGCTTTCATTTTCAGTGATCCAACGATCAAGATTGTATCAAGCTTGGCTACTGTTAAAAAACTGTTCTTACGTTGTAAAGTTGCGCTATTTTATGTTATAGACAGATATTCTTTTACACCCGCATAGTTATTCTTTTGTTAAGATGATCCTGTAATAAATTGCAAACTTATAAAACTCTATTTGTAATTTGTAAATTGTTTTTGTGTAGTTTAGACTTGTCATTGGCATGATACAGTACAATTAATCTAAATGTCTGATAGGCAGAAACATGATTGTCCTATTGCCAAGTGCTCTGTCTCTCACACCAAGACCCAGAAAACGAAGAGGACGCATATGAGGTGGTGGACCTAACCGAGTATGCAAGGCGTCAACAGTGGTGGGGCCGCCTTTTTGGTGGTAACAGTTTTGAACCTGTGGCTGAGAAATATTCTGTGGCTACTCAAATAGTTCTGGGTGGTGTGAGTGGCTGGTAAGTTATGAATTTAGGGCCAGGGTGTATTGGTGAATGTAATTATGCATTCTCAGAACTGTTCTTATAATATCTCAGAACTGTTATAATAATGCATTCTCAGAACTTATAATATCTCCTTCACATGCAGCTTGATGCTGCTGTACTTTATTCATGGTGTCATCAAAATACAATGGCTTCTTCTGTAGATGTGAAGGCCATGTTATCTAATTGCCTCTGTTATCTGGCTGGCAGGTGTGCTGGATATCTTTTCCAGAAGGTAGGGAAGATTGCAGCCACAGCTGTTGGTGGCGGATTCCTGTTATTACAGGTAGGTGATATTGATAACAATTGAACAGCTTTGACTGAAAGAGATACTGCATCCTTCACTTAGCTCCCAAGTTGACACTTTAAAATATTTTTTTCTTGATATTCAGGATATTTTGGATGCGCTTGGGTTTTAGTCTCACTCTTATTTGAGTGTAATAAAACTGTAACTTTAACTCAATACAGGTCCAATGTCTAAATTGCTTGCTTCAACTCCAAGAGAGAAGCTTGGACTTGGAATTAATAGTAAATTACAATCTGATGGTTTTACAAACATAGGACGAGGGCTGGCCCTAGGCATAAGCGACATAGGCAGTCGCTTAGGGCCCCCAACCTCTAGGGGGCCCCAGTTCTCTAGCCCTGGACCAACAGGGAAGAGGGGGTCCCTAAATAAAATTTTGCTTAAGGCCCCCAAAAGGCTAGGGCCGGTTCTGCATAGGACTGTCTAAAAATCTTTACAATACTTATTGCCAGGGATTACAGGGATAAATGTTGTTTATCAAGGTCTTTTCTTTGTTAGAATTATAATGTTTTTAGTATATTGTCTTCTCTAGATAGCCAACCACAGCGGTTATGTGCAGGTTGACTGGAAGAAAGTGGAGAAAGATGTTAACAATGCGAAGAGGCACCTGAAGAAGAAAGCTGACAGGGCCGTACCAGAACTCAACTCTTTTATTGACCAGGTAGCCCACTTTAGCTTGGTGACATACTTTCAGACGTTTCATTTCACAAAAGTGTATTTCTTCTTCAAGAGGCTGAGGGGGTTCTATATAGCTAATTAATGTGAATTAAACTAGATAATAAAATAATACAGACATTATTTACCTGTTAGTTTATGACACATGTATTACACATTACTGAAGCTAATTCATCTATGTCTCATAGTCCACAGAGTTTGTAAAGACCAATGTTATCGTCACCAGTGGATTCTTTGGAGGCTTCTTGCTCGGTCTGGCATCCTAAGACAGCCAATGGAGGCCTGCAGTTGACCTGCTATTTTTTTTGAGAGCTCTGCTCTGTTACGGCTGTGAAGTGCCCTTTTTAAAATGGTAGTTGAAAAAAACAGGAACACATACAGAGCACAATGAGCCAAAGTGTAATTAAACAAACTGCAAACAGTTAACACGATTGTAAGTACTCTGTAACGTTTACCTGCTGTTACTGAACAGCTAGCCTGTGTATATACCATGTAATGCATGATTTAATGCTAACTGATACTGGAACCAAGATTTTCTGCTGCTCCAACAGATCAACAAAACTATGTTTCTAGCCGTGCTTTAGACCTGACTCAAGGCAGTTGGGCCCCACCCAACTGTACTGTAAGTAGCCATTGGGTCTTGTGGGAAACACGACTCTCGTCGACACTCCATACGAACACACAGGGGCGCTGATTCTGTACATGGCATCGAGTGGTCCTGTCTCACTCTGATTTCATGTATTCATCGTACTGAAAGATACGACAAGATATGACATTCTTGCACCCAATAGCCTTGAGCTGGTGCCGGATATTACTTTGCACAAAAAGCATAGGTAGAGATCTCCCTGTTATCTTTGCTGAATGTATTGAAATAGACCTTGTGGTCTACAAACAACTTTCACGTGGACCATTAACAGTGTACTGTTGTGTTTGTGACTTGTCACGTAGTTTGGCTTTTGTTTATTATGGTATTCGGGTCACTCTAGTCCTTCACGTACATGGCCAGTATCTAGGCCTAGTCGTGTAATTTAGTTGCTGAGGTAACTATGCAGGCCAGCAATGTAGAACTAGATCAGCCCATCTGAAATATGTCTGGAATTCCAGGTGACCAGTCTCTCCTTGGAGTTATTCAGGATTAACTGTGTACTGTATGTATTGTACTGTTTTTACTATTAGTGAGATATTTGCTTAGAGTGTCCTTTGTGTCTTATCTTTTGCAGGAATTACATTGCTGTGTTATTTTGTGTATATCCAAATAAAATAATGTGTGCATCAATCATGGCTTTTTGTTGGGTAAGAGCATCTGATAAATGACTAAAATACAAATTTTGTTTTAGACAAAGTAATATGTCTGTGTTATAGTGATTTTAGTTTAGGGTTTAGATAATTGCCTGCCCTTATTAAATTAAACAGCCAGCTTTCACATTTTCACGGTTATCTATGTTGCTTGTTTATTATCCATTATAAACCAGGTTTTTCGAATCCTGAATGCCGACTGACTGATAGCCATGATATATGAAACGGTATACCTCGGGTATGATCACATCACTTTTTACGCCTGTAGTTGGTGGGAAACTGGTTTATAAAAGAAATAAGGTATCTCTGCGTGTTGTGGTATATTGCTAATACCACACGCTGTGTACAGGCACTCCGTGGTTCGTCGTGCTTAAGGACAGCTCAGAAAATAAATCTCTTGATTGGCTATGTCTACCACGCCCCGTGGTGCCTTACACTATGTTTGAAGCCGGAGGGGCGTAAATGACGTTTCGGACAAATATGAGTTCTATATATCAAATGAAAGCTCTCGATGAGCTCTATTCAGTGTCAACATTACAGAAGTGAAATTATGTCCAATAAACAATAAAATAACAAACCTTAAAGATCTAACTTTAAAAAGGAGTCATTGGTCATATTTTGTTTTGGCTCTCCCGTAAAGTTTGTTAAATATCACTTACACCCCTCTGGCTCCAACGGGGTTGTTTCTATGTAGTAAAGGTATTGTTACAATTTTCACAACATAATTTTGCAAAATGTTTTGCAACCCTAGATTCTGTCGCTACACGGTTGCCTGGAAACGCACGATAACAGCAAGCTCCATGGCAACTTCAAACAGGACGGGCAGACGAAAGTTGTGCAGAATACATTTTTTTATCCCAATAATTTCCACTATGGCCCTGCCGATGCTGCCTGGGAATTATATCAACAAAAACGTAAGTTTTGCGCAGCGCTTTATGTTAAATTACTGAATACATTTCAGACGCTTCCGATATTTTCTAACAATAGACTTAACTTTGTTTTAGCTAGCAAAAAATGAGTCAACATACATGGCAATAAGTAATCACTAGCATACGTCACCGGTTCTTGTGCATTTCATGAAATTAGTTAATAGCCTTACAAAATGCCTTTTGGTTGGCTTCAATGAACCTCTTACCACAAAATCTATATTATTTTCCTTTGGCTCGGTTGTATTTTATCTTGTGACTCTTCTCCAGCTGGGAAAAGAAAAATTCCACAAATCCCAGCATTTTGACTATTCCAACGGGGTCCCTATGATGGTGGGATTGGAGAAGCCAGGCATTGGAGGGGAGTTGTTGCTTGGTCAAAAGGCTCGACCAAACTACTCTGTCTTCCCCAAAGGTCAAGGCTGTGAAACTCCGTCATGGGTGGCCTTTGACAAACAGGTATGTCCTAATCATTTTTTTTGTTTCCCAAATAATCTTTGAAATGTGCAACATATTACAGAAAAATTTGCCAACAGCTTATTCCGTTCTCATCATCTCTCTGCTGTCTCAGGTGCTGTGCTTCGATGCGTTCTTTCAGGAAACTGTGCCTCAGAAACAAGAGGAGAAGTACCGTGTCAGGAAGTGTAAGATCTATTTCTACCTGGAAGATGATACCATCCAGGTTGTAGAGCCGGAGGTAAAAAACAGTGGGATCCCACAAGGTGAGGTATTTTTCCCCAGCCTTGAGATATACATTTGTTCATTTTGATGCCTTGAGCTATACATTTGTACATTATGATGCCTTGAGCTGTACATTTGT
>JACXGI010019168.1:0-12409 GCA_016801175.1 Esox masquinongy
ATTTTCTGAGATACTGATTTGGGGTTTTCATTAGTTGTCAGTTATAATCATCAAAATTAAAAGAAATAAACACTTGAAATATATCAGTCTGTGTGGAATGAATGTATACATTATACAAGTTTCACTTTTTGAATGGAATTACTGAAATAAATCAACTTTTTGATGATATTCTAATTATATGACCAGCACCTGTATATGCAATTCATTATTTCCTGTTTTATAGGTGTAATTCATTTGGATCAATTTGCTAATTATTTTTAACATTATGAACTTATTTTTTTCTTGATTAGAGGCAAAAACTCACGATTGACTTTCCACCACCCGTTGCAGGGCCTTCCGATTGGCTACGGAGCAACCTCTAAACCACTCTGTGGCGCAGTTAGTCAGGATGCTCTCGATTGTGCAGTGGTAAAAGTTCATAAAGATCTAGGAGGACAGACGGCTTTCTTCAGCCTCCTCAAAAAGTACAGGCACTGCTGCGTCTTTTTGGCCAGGGCTGAGGTGTTGAGGGTCCAGGAGAGGTCCTTGGAGATGTGGACACCCAGTAATTTGAAGCTGGACACACGCTCCACCTCAGTGCCAACGAAGAGAACTGGGGTGTGACTGCAGCCTTTAGACTTCCTGTAATCCACAATGAGCTCCTTGGTTTTCTTTGCGTTGAGGACCAGGTTGTTGTAAGCGCACCATGCCGCCAGGCGCTTGACCTCCTCCCTGTAGGCTGAGTCGTCATTGTTACTGATCAGGCCTACCGCCATGGTATAGTCTGCGAACTTGACGATGGTGCTGGAACTGTGTACAGGAACGCAATCATGCGTGAAGAGGGAGTACAGGAGGGGGCTCAGCACGCAGCCTTGTGGAACACCAGTGTTCAGGATCAGGGTTGAGGAGGTGAAGTTGTCTAACCTGACAGACTGGGGTCTGTTGGTTAGGAAGTCCAAAGTCCAGTTGCGGAGAGAGGGGCTAATCCCTAGGTCATGGTGTTTGTTGACCAGCCTAGAGGGGATGACCATGTTGAATGCTGAGCTGAAGTCTATGAATAGCATTCTCACATAGGTGTAGGTTTTGTCCAGGTGGGTCAGGGCAGAGTGTAAAGCTGTGGAGATGGCGTCCTCTGCAGACCTGTTTGACCGATAGGCAAACTGTTAGGGATCCAGTGTTGGGGGAGGCACTACTTAAGGTGGGCCAGGACTAGTCTTTCAAAGCACTTCAAGATTGTGGGGGAGAGTGCGACAGGTCAGAATCATTCAGGCTAGACGCAGTCGACTGCTTCGGCACTGGCACAGTGGTTGCGGTCTTGAAACATGTTGGGACAACCATCTGGGCCAGTGACAGGTTGAAAATTTCAGTAAAGACCTCGACCAGCTGCCCAGCACATGCTCTGAGCATGTGTCGTCTGGGGGGAGTTCAGCTTTATTATCTGGCTCTTTGTTGTCCCTGTCAATTGAATCTAACCATGGAGTGTTTCCCCCCTTAGTCAGTTTTGTTTGGGGAGGTGAGGGTGCAAAAATCAAACATCAAATAGCTGTACCATGGTCCTTTGAACCAGCTGGTCTCGGGCCACTTGTGAATAAATGTGGGACTGGTTAGTTTCAAGTGAGAATACAATCCAACCTAAATATAGAAAGGGACCCAAAAGTCCCGCGTGTCTGACTTGCTTGAAATGCAAAAATCGGTAGGCAATCATCGACATTGTGCCGGCTAGCTACTGTACGAAGATTCACGTATCACTATATACTCACCAGCCACATCATTAGGTACACCTTGCTAGTACCGGTTTGGACCCCCTTTTGCCTTCAGAACTGCGTTAATTCTTTGTGGCATTGATTCAGTAAGATGCTGGAAACGTACCTCAGAGATTTTGATATATTGACATTATTGACATTATAGCATCACACAGTTGCTGCAGATTTCTCGGCTGCACATCCATGATGTGAATCTCCCATTCCACCACATCCCAAAGGTGCAGTAATGGATTGAGATCTGGTGACTGTGGAGGCCATTTGAGTACAGTGAACTTATTGTCATGTTCAAGAAACCTGTTTGTGATGATGTGAGCTTGGTGACAGTGGTCATGAAGGGATGGATAGTTGAGCAACAATATTCAGTTAGGCTGTTGATTTTAAACAATGCTCATTTGGTACAGAGGGGCCCAAAGTGTGCCAAGAAAATATCCCCCACACCATTACACCACCCCCACCCTGAACTGTTGATATAAAGCAGGATGGATCCATGCTGTTAAATGCCAAATTCTCACCCTTCCATCTAAATGTTGCAGCGGAAATCGAGACATCAAACCAGGGAACATTTTTTCAATCTCCTATTGTCCAATTTCGGTGGGCCCATGCAAATTGTAGCCTCAGTTTCCTGTTCTAAGCTGACAGGAGTGGCACCCTGTGTGGTCTTCTGCTGCTGTAGCCCATCTGCTTCAAGGTTCGATGTATTGTGCGTTCAGAGATGCTCTTCTGCATACCTTGGTTTTAACAAGTGTTTGTTTGAGTTACTGTTGCCTTTCTATCAGCTCAAACCAGTCTGGCCAATCTCCTCTGACCTCTGTCTGACCTCTGCTTGCTGGATATTTTCTTTATAATGACCATTCTCTCTAAACCCTAGAGATGGTTGTGCGGGAAAATCCCAGTAGATCAGCACTTTTTGAAATACTCAAACCAGCCCGTCTGGCACCAACAAAGTCTCTAAAGTCACCTTTCTTCCCCATTCTGATGCTTGGTTTTAACTTCAGAAAATCGCCTTGACCTTATATGCCTAAATGCATTGAATTGCTGCCACGTGATTGGATGATTAGATATTTGTGTTAATGAGCAGTTGAAAAGGTGTATCTAATGAGGGTATAATGAGTGTCAGAGGACAAACATGGAGCAGTAGTGAAGTGAGAGCACATCTCAGAAATCTTAAAAGAAAGTTCACAAAAACTCTGAGCTGTTCAACCATTTTAGTGACAAAAAGGAGATATAGGGGATTTCAGCGAAAGGTGGATCAGTGGCGTTTCGAAGTAGAAAGAACATAAACAACAACAGTACATGAAAGTGCGCAATGCATTACACAACTGGCAGCACTGGAGATGATAAAGTTTGTGTGGTATGATGACCTTGATAAAATTTGTGCTAGGCAGCCCTACGACATTGTTGTGGTATGATATACATGCATTGGGGGATTAGCGCATAGACTTCAGATTTGATACTGCCAAGAGGATTGCGTTTCAATTTTTGTGCCAAATATCTGCCCAATAAGTGAAGTGAATTTCCGACCACATGGTTTTTGCTTACAAAATGTGGTCTGTTGGAATTTGGGCCGCGTAAAACCCTTTTGGCCGAAATTGGAATGGAAAAAAAAGTATCAACTTTGTTTTCATTTGGACTAAGCAAATGGCCTAATAGGTGAGAAAACAACCTTATATGTCATCCTGGTAGGCTATGAATGCTGTTTTGCGGCTAAAATTCTGTCGTACGCACCTGCAGAAGTATGGTAGACCCGGCCTCCCTTCCTCAACCTCTGGATTGAAAATAGTAGCTGATGAATTCAAATGATGTTCCCTCCTTACGTATAACCATTTTCATTGATGGTCATACTTGGACCCGGTCTGTTTAAGCAACACACAAGTAGATAATCTATTATAAGATGTTAGCATTTGCTTGGTGTAACATTAGGTAGTTGGGTAGCTTGTTTTAATATCTTGGTAAATACCTTGCTAGGGTCAGAAATTTCCGGAATGGCAAGGGAACTCTGACCTCTGCATTTTCTGTGGTTTGAGCACCCGAATGATCTCTTGCAACTCGCACATCATTCATCATCCTACAAAGTTATGATGTTTTAAAATGTTCTTTGTCAGTGCAAACTGCAGCCTGTGGCTCCTGGTAAAACTCAACCATGTCATTACTGGAGTTGGGCCACTGTTAACAAGGTTGTGTATAGGGAGCTGAAGCATCTCCTGCCTGGACCTCAGGACATAAGCAACTTGAATGTTGTAACGAATATAAAAAGTACACCACCTTCTGGTTCTCTGCCATTGCTTTATGTAACACTAGATTGATTTTATGTGCCTGGCATTACTTGTGGCCCAGGTCCAGCTTCCTTGACTGCCTTCACAATGTTCCTGTCCATTGTTTGTTGTGACAGGAATTGTTGTGTTTGGTTTCAGGTTTTTTGTACTCTGAACTCTGGTTCTTAATTGCTTCTGTCAGAGGCACACTCGTGTCTCATAGGGGGCATGTCTGTAGCACCAACAGGAAGATTGGTAACATGGCTTGAGTGTTCAAATTGTGCCTCCGGTTCTCAACCACCAGTAATGGATGCATACCCGCTATAAATATGCCTACCTCTTTTGTAATTGCTTTTGCTCCGTCAGAATCTTCAGCTAAATTGCAGTGGAGACAAAATGTTGCTATGTTGCTCCTGTGATATCAATATTGTGGTTGTGTTGCCAGTCCCATTGGCTAATGTCATTGAGCATTGATGTTATCCACAACTCTGTCCATCTCTGTTGTAATTTACTGGGAAGTCAAAATCATTCCCAACCCAGAAATGTTAAACATGATAGAAGATTGTTCAGTTCTTCTCATCATCGTACAAAATGTGTGCCTTTGTGTGTACCTGACCAAACACCAGTTTGAAATGTCACAGTAAAGACAAAGTGTTCTTTGTTGCCAGGTAGGGCCTCTCTAACTAGCCTAAGGCTTACATTCCAGAAAATAATCTGATAATTTAGCTTTCTGAGAAATTGTATTTTCAGGGTTGGATGGAAGCTCTGAAAGTCCGTAGGCTATGTTGTTTATTCCTGGAAAGAATGTTTGAATGGAAAATAGTGCAAGAATGTTGGTTAATCATTTCAAAAATGGTTGTCAATGACTGTCCATTCCATTATGATTTTTTTGAGTGATAATGTTTCAAAAACCACCCCTCAAGTTCATTTGGTAAGGAAGATAATTTATTGTTTAAAATAAACAATTTAAAATGGTGGCAAATTAGTTTTTTGAGGAAATAATTGCAATGATCAAACACAATATGTGATGTTCTCCAACAACCAGTGGGTTTGCTTGGTGTCCATAAAGCATGTTTTAAATTCTTTGTACTATTCACTGATTGTGACTTCAAAATACAAAAGACGAACTATAACTATGAGTGTGTGGAATTTGTATTAAATTGCGTTGAATAGAATTTTACCGATCAAAATGAAAATTCAACATCCTGTGGGGTGTGTCCAATTGAATACACATTGCACCTCATGAGTTAAATGGTACTCAGTGACCCAGTGGAAGCCATGTAGCCGGGAATGCAGCTTCACAGTTCATGTTCTTCAGTCACGTTATCATTATCATGATATAAAGATAATTGCCTTTTTGAGAGGGGGAGGTGTTTCAGCTAAGCAGCCCAGTATTTTTCGTAACAGAGACCGAGGCGATCCAGACCTTTTCTATTTTCCATTCACCCCCATATGATCTGGCAGGAAAGCATGAAGGCTGTGGGATTGATACTGGAGTATATACTACCCAGGGAGTCCAGGTTTATTAATAGGCTGAAACTGGAACCTGAAGAAGATACTAGAGAAGCCAGCAGTATATATCTAAACTTGGCCCAGTACCCCTAACTATCTCACTGGTACACAAACAACACATGCCTTTTTTTATCGCACTTGGAGATGTGTACAAAATGCATGGTGTGAACCATGTCCAGCTGAGCTACTGCTGTATGCGGGTTAAATACTTAATCTAGCAGAATAATTGTGTGATGGGTGATTTTTGAAAGTAACACAAAGTACAATAAAGGCTAGACACACATATTACACTGATTGTTGGTTATTCCTTCAGTGACACAGGCCCTTAAGATGGAATGAGTTTTATCTACATATTTGTTTATTTTAATTGTGTTCTGATTCACGTTTTTTTCTTTTCACCAGGCAGGTGTGAAGGGGACTTTAGGTCGTCTAGTTGGAATATTCGAGGTGAGTTTATGATTTTCTTAGGAGTGATTAAGACGGTTGCGAGTAATGAGAAGTATTGACTTTGTTCTAAGACAATAAAACACAAGGTCAACATTTTCATGTCTTCCAGAACAAAGAGAGGAAACACAGAACCTATGTCTACGTTCTCATCGTAACGGAGGTCCTGGAAGATTGGGAGGACTCGGTCAACATTGGTGAGGGGCTTTCATTTAGATGTGATTATACTAGATATGTTATATTAAGGGTTAGAACAGAGAGTGAAAAAACGTAAGCGACACAGGGAGGAAAACCTAAATAGTTGTACAGTTAAAACCACCACAACGTTACTGACTTCTTCCACATGGCTGGAATTGATCATCTAGTTGCCCCAATCTTGTTAGTTCAGCGGCTTCGCTAGCTAGCCAGATAAACCAAATACATAGCTGGAGAGTAGCACATCACAGACTGTACTTGATAACAAGTATAACTTCATCACCTCAACAGACACTCACAAATTAAAGTACAACCCTATGCACTCGACACCTACTTTCTCATCATGTGGTGTTAGCAAACACATGGCTCAGCTGTACTGGAGAACTAGAAGCTTCATAATGATTATTGTTGATGATGTATTTCATTACTTATGCCACAATGATGTCTCCTCCCATTACTTTAACAGGGAGAAAAAGGGATTGGTTTAAAATAGACGATGCCATACAAGTGTTGCAGTGTCACAAGCCTGTGCAGGCCACCTACTTCAATCCTCTAAAGGAGGGTTGTCTGACTAGCAACGGGACCCCCCTGGTGACCACAATAGGCGAAGACCTCTCTCCCACCTATAACATCAACCAGAGCTCTGTGTCGGGTATCAGATAACTAAAATACACCGCTGAAGCAACGCCAGGAGCTCTCGCCACCACTGTCACTCTTACTTTTTTTTTTCCCTTTCTTGTTTTTGTCTTCTAACAACATGGTTTGTCTTGCCAATTCTTCTGTGCCAGAATTGTGGCGCAGACTTGACAAGTGTTGGGTGAAGATTCTGAAACACTTTGTAAATGTAAATGTAATTTTTGACCCCCCTTTTTTTTTCATTTTATTGGAAATTGCATGAAGCATCCCCCACTCCCTTGCTTCCCTCACTCTACTACCTTAACTCACCCTTAGTGTGGTGTTTATTGAATGCAGCAAGAACTACTTTTTACTATTGTGATGTAAAAGTGTATACTTAGTGCTTAAGCTCAAGGCTTTCAATGGTCTTTTTAATGTCTCCTCTTTTTTTGGTTGTTTTCTGTGTATGAATGTGCCCAAGAGCGTGTTTTCTTCTTTTTAAGGATTGGAAATATTCTCTGTATCTGAATGGACAGAATTGTGGGAAGTGACTTGTTTTGCATGAGCACTGGTATGTTTTGTGTTACACATTGGAGTGACCTGATACAGATTCTGATTGTGCAGCAGATACTCTTTTGTGGTAATAGGTCTTTGAATTCTCTTCATTTAGCTCTGCATTGTGGCTCTTGGTGTTAATATCTCACAGGTATCATCAGAAAGTTGAGGCCCTGTTCCACATGGATTTATGGCCCGATTGTCAAATATACATTTTCCCTCAGTCTGCAAGCAAGCTAGTAATTAAAATATTTAGAAGAAAATATAAATGGAATGACTACTCAACTAAATATGTAGAAGAATTCCCCTGTAGAACCTTTCTTTGTCCACTGTGTCTTTACCTACTTTAACTGTCCTGTAGTCTGCCAGTATTGGTTCAATATGCAGTCACTTCAGCAGTAACCAGATCCCTTACTGACCAGTTACCTGTTTACCATTTGGAATTGACTGTCAAGTCTTCCCCAATTTATTGCCCAAACGAGGGTGAAAAGACTAGAATACTAGGAATGCTGTACCATCTACAAACTGACAGTTGCTTCACCCAATACATATCACCTTATACTCAATCCAATTTTCAGATTCTCCCCCCTACACTTAAACTCAGTTTACAGCAGATGTTTACATTGTGTCAATAACATTCATTTTCCACTTTAAACAAGAATTAGTAGACAGGTATTTTAGATCTTTTCTAGAGGGAACTTTTCAGTAAGGCCTTTTCATTTTTACTTTTCTTTAGTATTGAATCTGCATCCCCAAACAAATATCCAATCACCTGCTTGACCTTGTAAGTAATGGAATCTAAAATGCTGTCTTTGGCAAGATGCAGAACAAACAAGACTTGTACAGTTTGAGACCTCATTTTTAACATGTAAAAATGCTTTTGGATACTAGTTTTTTTTTTCTCTTAAACGTCTGGCAAAAGTCTCTGTAGCCAATCTGCTATACTTGCCTTGGATGTGGCATGGAGCAGCTGACTCAATACTGTGAAACTGGAGGCGCTGTAGATAGCATGTAAGACGTTTTATTGTAAATTGTTAATTTCTGTATAGATCAAAGGTAAGAGTACAAATGACACACAAAAAAAAAAAAAACTTTTCTCTGATGCAATCTGTAAGTGCTATATGTTGCTCAACTATGGCTGCAGAGTTGACTCAATTCCCAAAGGGCAGTGTTGTCTTGGGTGGTTTTGTTGACA
The DNA here is from genome assembly GCA_016801175.1 of Esox masquinongy. Lineage (NCBI taxonomy): Eukaryota > Metazoa > Chordata > Actinopteri > Esociformes > Esocidae > Esox > Esox masquinongy. Next base: position 8,511 of record JACXGI010019168.1, read on the forward strand.
CGTTGCTCACAGTACATGTTGAGGCTAAAGAACAAGCAAATGGATTTGTATAGGGGCTTGTTTGTGTGGGTGGGTTGTAGACCCCATTTCCAACAATGATATAAGCAGATACGATGCCTCCTTTGTTCAACAAGGACAACAAGGTTACCCTTGAGACAGGTGTAAAAAAGAGAATTCTTTTGAGTTGAACAGTTGACATACAGTTGAGGCTCTGCTGAGCTGAGTACTGTTTTCAAACCACTAGTCCACATACCACTGAGCTGTTACGTCATAATCCCGGTCTCCTGACAGAACCAACACATGCGTACTAGACACTACATCTCACCATGATCTGTCATTGTTTCAGTAGCTCATTCAACCTCCAAACCAGGTATTACATGTGTTCTCAGTCTCAGACTCCTTGATGTAGGCCTTTTCTCTAAATGGTAGTTGATAGTGTCTTTTTTAAAGGCTGTAACTAAAGTGTTGAGTGGATTACTGATATCTTTACAAATGCAACAGTAATTTCGCCTCTCAGAGAGACATGAGACTTTGAACCTGGATTTATTGGCTTTTTGTTTTAATGAGCTGGAATGGTCTATAGGAAAACAGATTTTGTCTCCTTGAGCAGAAGACATTTAGGCCTGTTATTGAATTCTAGGGTCAGCCTTCCTAAAAGTCAAATTATTTTCTTTGGAAGATTTAACTGACCAAGTGAAGAGGTTTAAAGTTCCTAGAAAATGGGTATGAGCGAGGGCAAAGCGACAAGCACTGTCAAACGAATGTGTGGGTATGCTTTGTTCTTTATGCCGAATTTTCCTGACGAGACAATGTCTTGTACACACACTAGCTGAAGCAGCACTTATATAGTCAGAGGCTCTCCGATAGCCTTAACCTTAGGATTTAGTCAGTGATAATTACATGTGTATTTCCTCCCATCTCTCACACTATTCTGTTAACTCCTTATGTTAATACAACAGGTAATAGAAGTTGAAGTGGAGGGGGAATTAATGGATTCAATGCTTTCTAATTAGAAAAGGGATAAGTAGGTTTAATGTAATATATCCCTTGCTTCAGTCCATTTCAAATGCATTTCTCTTCAAACAGTGAAAGCTGAGTGGAAAGGAGAGGATGAATGAATGAAAGATGGGTGGCTTTTAAAAGGCTTAAATGCTGGCCTCTTTTCAGATTGGCCTCAGTCTTTCATCTCAGTGATGTAAAACTTTGCATTAGGAGTCTAATTTCATTCAAGTGCATTTCCCCCATGTTTCCTCCATGGGAACGAGGCGTGATAACGTTTCACCTGTTCAAAAGGAGGCCACGAGAGGGCAGAAGTTGTCTTGTAATCTCATGTAAAAGTGCAGCGTTTTAACCGCTCCTCTTACCATTTCTTGATCTCTTCACATGTATGGACCCGGAACTTAAATTGAACAGCTGACCAATTATTTAATACTTTAGTTCTAGGTTAACTGAGATTAGGATAGGAGGCAAACAAAATCAACCGAGTATCACCTGACGTCAGATTGTGATAATCATATGATCTCTAAGAAATGATTAGCACCACCTAGTGGTCAGTCAATATATGAAACAATTTTGCCCAGTCACCAAATGTCTGGTTGAGGATTGAGCAGTATTTAATTGCTTTGTGAATGCAGTGGAACTCTGACAATGACTTAACTTCCATTGTGCTGTAGTTAGGGTGCTACCCACTTGCTATGAAGAAATTGATTAGGTGAAATTGTGATCAGATGTGATTTAGTGAGAAAAGCTATTTGGAAAAACTCAATGATTATATTGTGTGCATGCCCCTGATCTCAGCCATGAGTTCCTATACAAATGTAGTAATTGTTTTCTCCAAGCTTTATGTCACTGGAATTTCTTTTTCTCTTGTCGTCATTTGGGACTGGAATAAACCAGTGTGAGAAGACAGAAGATTGTAATATAAATGTGCCAACAAATAAACACCAGTATTTCACATCTGGAGTCCATTGCCTATTTACAATGCTTACTGGAGACTGTTCCTGTTGCTGAGCTGGCTCTGATTTTATCCAGAAACTACAGGCTTTTGTGCCCACTGAATAACATACATAGAACAGGAATATACCACTGCATGCCAAAATGAGTTAAAACTAGCTTTCTAATTTTCTAAGCTTTCACAGCATACCTAATTTACAAATACAGTGTAGTATATATATAATATATATATACATACACACACACACACACACATTATATATATATATATATACAGTGGATATAAAAAGTCTACACACCCCTGTTAAAATGCCAGGTTCTTGTGATGTAAAAGAATGAGACAAAGATGCATCATGTCAGAACTTTTTCCACCTTTAATATGACCTATAATGTGAACAATTCAATTGAAAAACAAACAAATCTTTGAGGGGGAAAAATAAAAAACAATAACCTGGTTGCATAAGTGTGCACACCCTTAAACTAATACTTTGTTGAAGCACCTTTTGATTTTATTGCAGCACTCAGTCTTTTTGGGTAGGAGTCTATTAGCATGGCACATCTTGACGTGGCAATATTTGCCCACTCTTCTTTGCAAAAGCGCTCCAAATCTGTCAGATTGCGAGGACATCTCCTGTGCACAGCCCTCTTCAGATCACCCCACAGATGTTCAATTGGATTCAGGTCAGGGCTCTGGCTGGGCCATTCCAAAATGTTAATCTTCTTCTGGTGAAGCCATGCTTTTGCGGATTTGGATGTGTGCTTTGGGTCGCTGTCGTGCTGAAATATGAACTTCAGCTTTCTAACGGACGCCTGAAGGCTTCCGTCTTGCCACCCTACCCCATAGCCCATTCATATGAAGAATACAGGAGATTGTCGTCACATGTAGCACACAGCCAGTACTTGCCAGAAATTCCTGTAGTTCCTTTAATGTTGCTGTAAGCCTCTCGGAAGCCTCCCTGACCAGTTTTCTTCTCGTCTTTTCATCAATTTTAGAGGGACGTCCAGTTCTTGGTAATTTCTCTGTTGTGCCATATTTTCTCCACTTGATGATGACTGTCTTCACTGTGTTCCATGGTATATCTAATGCTTTTGTAAATTCTTTTGTACCCTTCTCCTGACTGATATCTTTCAACAGTGAGATCCCTCTGATACTTTTGAAGCTCTCTGCGGACCATGGCTTTTGCTCTGAGATGCAACTAAGAAAATGTCAGGGAAATCCTACAAGAACAGCTGAACCTTATTTGTGATTAATCAGAGTCACTTTAAATGATGGCAGGTGTGTAATGACTTCTATTTAACACGAGTATGAATGTGATTGGTTAATTCTGAACACAGCCACATCCCCAGTTATAAGAGGGTGTGCACACTAATGCAACCAGGTTATTGTAAGGTTTTTATATTTCATTTTTCCCCCTCGAAGATTACAGTTTGTTTTTCAATTGAATTGTTCACATTATAGGTCATATTAAAAGTGGAAAAAGTTCTGACATGATTTATCTTTGTCTCATTCTTTTACATCACAAAAACCTGGCATTTTCACAGGGGTGTATAGACTTTTTATATCCACTGTGTGTGTGTGTGTGTGTGTATATATATATATATATATATATATATATATATATATATATATATATATATATATATACACACACACAGGTGCTGGTCATATAATTAGAATATCAGCAAAAAGTTGATTTATTTCAGTAATTCCATTCAAAAAGTGAAACTTGGATATTATATTCATTCATTACACACAGACAGCAATGCGGCGTGGCATGGAGTCGATCAGTCTGTGGCACTGCTCAGGTGTTATGAGAGCCCAGGTTGCTCTGATAGTGGCCTTCAGCTCTTCTGCATTGTTGGGTCTGGCGTATCGCATCTTCCTCTTCACAATACCCCATAGATTTTCTATAGGGTTAAGGTCAGGCGAGTTTGCTGGCCAATTA
>JACXGI010019169.1:0-12406 GCA_016801175.1 Esox masquinongy
GTGTGTGTGTGTGTGTGTGTGTGTGTGTGTGTGTGTGTGTGTGTGTGTGTGTGTGGTTACATCAGTAACAACTGATGTTAATCTATGTATCTTATTGTGCCTTCCAGCCTAGACAAGCTTCACACAGCTCTGTCAGAGCTGTGCTTCTCTATCAACTATGTGCCCAACATGGTGGTGTGGGAGCACACCTTCACCCCCCGCGAGTATCTCACCTCTCACCTGGAGATCCGCTTCACCAAGTGAGTCAACCCACACACAGTCTAGAATGGAGCCTTTTTACCATTTCAGTGCCCTACTTTTAGCCAGTGCACTAAAAAGGGAAAACAATTTGGGATGAAGACAAAATGTTTCATTAGAAGGGTTTTCCTTATTGTCCAGTGTTTATGCATTACAAAATTGTGCCTTTAGAAAACAATTGATTTTATACAATAGGTGTTATTTGGTACATGCAAAATAAGGCTCTGATGATATCAGTATTGAAATGTTTTCTATGGCATTAAGGAAAACACTAAGCAGACTATTTAACATGTTTGGCATGTGACTCTGGATAACAACATTGATGTTTCCAACATTAGAGATATTTTTCGAAAGAAGTAAAATCTGATTTGTGTTTTGTTTCCTTGCCACGGTACTAGCAAGTATCTTGTGATACAGGTTTCATCCCGGGCCTAATTGTGCTTTATGATGCATTAGATGGACACAGTTGGATGGATATATGGTTCAATAGCTACGTTACCATGGATGGATGGGCGGATAGATATCATTCCACTCTATTGTTAAAAAGGATGCAATGGATAGATTGACCAAAGGCTCATGATGTTTTCTCCTGTATCAGGTCCATTGTGGGGATGACCATGTACAACCAGGCCACGCAGGAGATCGCCAAGCCCTCAGAGCTACTCACCAGCGTGCGCGCCTACATGACTGTGCTGCAGTCCATCGAAAACTATGTGCAGATCGACATTACACGGGTGTTCAACAACGTGCTGCTGCAGCAGACCCAGCACCTGGACAGCCACGGGGAGCCGACTATCACCAGCCTTTACACAAACTGGTAAGTTTGAATAATATTAAAAATAAGTAACAGTTTGTGTAAGTAATTGAAGGTAATAGAAAAATAACTGTAGAATAATACAGATTAGTACCACACTTTTTTACCTAATGGTTACCAAACAACAAGGGAGCTAGAAATCCTGGTGTGCGTCCACTCTTCAGCCAACAGTGGGAATAGGAGTGCTCAACAACAACTGTAACGTATTGACTTAGAACCCTATTTCTCTCTTTCTTCATTAGAACTAAATCTGTGTTGTATAAATTCAGTTCTAGGCTATAGACCCTTTGTGTTTAAAACATTGTTTTGAGAAAGCTGTGCGTGTGCATCTTGGAGGTAGAAACCTATCCATGCTACCGTGGTAACCAGTAGATACTGATATAACTACAGTTGTTCAATTTGATTGGAGCAAGTGAGGGAGACTGAGAGAAAGTTTTAGTTTTTCACAATGTTTTTGGAATATTAGCGTTCGTTACCAGTGCAAGATCGGGACTGCTACTCCAGTAAACTTGCGTTAAATAAAAGGATCAACTGAACCAATGCACTGGCACCCTGTTGAACGCTGTGTAGGTCTTTCTGTGTTAATAAACGTAAGCTTATTGACCTCAGCACTTCACAATTACTTCACGTTACTTAATTGGTTACACTCACTTGTAATGTGTATATCATTGTGACAGTATGTATTGTGACAGTAGTATTATCACAGTATGCTATGCAACAAACCAATCACTTTTTTGCTGTTGGATGCAAACTATGTTCTCCCCAAAATGCACAAATGTTTTTGAATGAAGTAGATATTTCTTCTTGCTGATTTTTTTCTTTGAACCATTTTAATTTCATGGAATGTTAGATTCATGAAAAATGAAACATTACATAGCGTCCCAATAATTCTAGAGGGCACAATATTTGTGTACATAACGTCTGTGCAAATGAACATAAAGTATGTGGCTGTTCTTTGTCTAATGATTGAATGGTGATGGGGGCCTATGTATCCAGCATCTCAGAGCAGGAGCTAGCCTATTTTTAGGGTCAGTTTTGCCTTTTAGCTCACAATGAATATGACTGATATTATGTTATCCAGTGAGATTGAATCTGGTTGGGTCAATAGGTACCTTGAGACCTTGCTCCGGCAGGTCAGCAACGGCCACATTGCCTATTTCCCTGCCATGAAGGCCTTCGTCAACCTGCCCACGGAGAACGAGCTCACCTTCAACGCTGAGGAGTACTCCGATATATCTGGTGAGAAAATTGGAACCTATTATTAGACATTGGAGGTGTGCAATACATCACAGCAGCGATGTTCAGACCCTGTATATAAAGATGGGTTGGGATGCTTTAAACGTGCAGTCAAAATCACTATAATACATCAGTCAGCCATGAAATTAAGTGTGGTAGTGATGACATTGTGCACCAATCGGTACATAACACGGTATCAAATCTTCGTCTTGGCAGCACCACTTTTACAACCAGTGGCCAAAAACTGTGGAATGCATCTTTAAGCCACTATTTCATGAAATAATAAGAAATAAAAAGAGGGGTATTGACAAGATATCCAGAAATACATTTTAAAATCCCAACCTGATCCACTGCAGCTGCTGGCATTCCCAGATTGACTTGTAACTAATTGAAATCCAAGGACAAAATGATGTTGGCTAACCTTCAAACAAGCAGTGTGCCAGTTAAACCACGCACTACAGTAGAGTAGCCAATATTTCAGAATCATGTACAGCAACCTATCCAACAGAGAAAAAATGCACTTACTAAAGATTCCTTAGTTCAGCATGTTCGAAAATGCGCTGGGAGACAAGACCCGGGGAAGCAACTGTTAACTACAGGGACAAATATTTGGCATAGCAGGACAAAGCTGCCACAAGATAGATTGGATTTTGATTTGATTATTTTAAAATTGTAGTGAGTTCCAAACGTCCATTCTAAAACTCTCTGGCTGTTTTTGACAAATTCAAAAATATTTTGTGTTATCATATTTTGGAGTCAAAGCATGCGTAACAGTCTCTTTCAGCAACTTTTTAATTGACCTCCAAGACATTCATCGTCTTCCTAAATCCTGGGCTGTATCAGGTTAATAGGCCGTGTATCCAACACAGTTAAGTCCTTGATAGCGTTGGTTATCTTATTGTTTTTCTATGATGTAAACCATTCATGGTGGTAGTGGATGTGCCAATAATATAGGATGGACCAATTCGATAAACAAATTTATAAAACTTTTTAGTGTTGCACAGAACAATGCATGCTCAGCGACCAGGCGAGGGCTCAATGTCATGGAGTGTGGTCTACTAGGGTATATCATAATGCATTTATCACTTTATCAGTCTTTTCCATAGGTACTTCTGTCCAAAACGAATTGTTATTAATGTTGCCCCATTGGTCTTAAAAAACAAAGTGCTTTCTCTTTCTCCACATTTTCATGTGTTATAGACATTTATAATTAATTAAAGAGAGTTCGTCCAAAAATCATTTTTCAGTGACAGTCCCCTTACTCCCAGTTGGTCCTTCAGGCACATATTCATTTTTTAAAACAATCCATTATTCAGCTCTGTCTCAGTCAGTAATAAGCGTTATTAGCATCGTACAAATTCATCAATGGAAACTGTACGTACCCCTATCACAAAGCTGCATTGCAAGCGGAAAACTATTCTAAAACACTCCAAACTAAGTTAAGTGGTGTTGTTTTCCTCAAAGAACATGACAACGTCATATTCCTCTAAATAAAGTTTTAATTTTTAATGATGTAATTCTCATTTCAAGTAAATGGGTACTTCCTGTGTTTATCAGTCAGTTTTGTTCACAATTGTATCAATCCATGCGTTTGTTCGGAAAGAGTCAGTGTATACACAGTAAACAGAAGTTAGTATTCACTAGCTAGAAAGCAGGTTACCTATTTTGTCTTTGATATTCACCTCGGACAGTCATCTCGGTGATGGTGAACACATTAATCCCCAACCAACCCTTGCCCCGAATATCCGGAGGCAATGTGTACTTTGTGTATTATAACATACTCAATCAGAAGTATTACTTCCAATCTGTCTTGTCTCCACGGGTTGAACTCGGTAACTAGATGGAATTGCATTCACCTTTAGTCCTCTTCTAAGTGAACGATCTTCTGTATTAAAAAGTTTCTCCCAAAAATGTTAAGTCTTGTTGGTGAAGTTGCTCCATTGATTTTCCCAGAATACGACTCGGGAGAGGCAGAGTTATTGTCCCAATTGCAGAGCGGGTAGAATTTAATTAACTCAAGAGCTACGAGCAAGCAAACAAGAAAGCAGAAGTTGACATTGATACAAACAAAGGAAATCCAAAAGTTAAAAGTTTATTTATCAAACGCACCGAATAACACAGCGTCATCCTGCACAATGAAATTCTTGTGATATGGCACACGACATCTACGTATTAAGAAATATATAAAGCAAAAATATCGCAAAAATTATAGCAATAATATGCCTAAGTGTAAACTCACAGCAATTTTAAAAAGCTAGGCAAAGCAACCTACCTTAACATAGCTTGTTGAGGTTAATGTTCACGCTCACATCAATGACATCACTGCCGAAGTACAGAAGCTGTGTATGGTAGCTATAGGAAATTGTTCACCAGTGCCAGTTTGAATTCAGCCAATTGCGCCAGCAGTTTCGTCAGTGTACAATTTAAAAAATCGATGCCACCTCGACAGATTACAGAATGTAGTTTGTAGTGTTTTGGAGTAGTCTTACGCTTGCAATGCAGCCGTGTGAAAGCGGTACGGAACGCTTCCATTCATGAATTTGGACAATGCTAATAACGCTAATTACAGACTAGGAGAGACCTGAATAATGTATTGTTTGAAGAAATGACTATATGGGCCTTCTGGAACATCTCTTGGTAAGTGAAATTTCAGAAAAATATGAATTTTTACACCAATTATGCCTTAAATTATTTTTTTGGAGACATTAATCAAGACACAGTACCCCAAAATGACAAAACGAAAACATGTTTTTAGTTATGTGTGCCAATTTTTTGAAAAGAAACCAAAACCTATTCGGACCTTTTTTCAATACTTTGTAGAAAAGCTTTTGGTAGCAATCTTAGTGTCTTTTTGGGTATGTCTGTACCAGTTTGAACATCTAGATTAGGGTATTTTCTCCTATTCTTCGTAGATGATAAACAGGGCATTGCATAGCCATATACAAATTACATAGTACATTGAATTTTGGACTAAGCCATCCCCGCTCCTCTGTAATGGAGTAGTCAACTGAGAAAGGCGTGAATGAGACTGGTGTTGCGTGGCCATGCGACAGCTCAACTAAAAAGAATATCCCATTGAGCAACAGCTTACCAATTAAACATTTGACTACTCTACTGAATGGGGTCAGCCGTAATTTTTAACCATACCTGGCTACCTCCATTTATGTCTCAAAAAACATTGGGGGTAAGCAAGAGGAGTCGACTGCTATTAACAGTGACGAATTGACACAAAAGCATTTCTTACCATCTTTCTTTCCAAAAGAAATGAGGTCACTATCAGAGCTGCTGGGACCCTATGGCATGAAATTCCTCAGTGAGAGCCTCATGTGGCACATCTCCTCCCAGGTGGCAGAACTCAAGGTGAGTTTTGACGGTGCTATTTCTTTTTTTGTTTTTTGTTCACTGATTGATACAACTGGGCTCTTTCTGAGTTTTTCCCTCTGTTTAATTCACATTTTTGCCGGACCGCGTAAGCGGAGCCAGCTAAGAAGTGCGAATGTCTCTTACTGAGTGAGTGAGTGAGTGAGCCAGCGAGTGAGCCAGCCAGCGAGCGAGCGACCGACCCTTGTTAAATAGCATAGTGGTTAGAGAAGCGGACTTGTGAACTATAGGTCCCGAGTTCGTATCTCCTCGCAGGCAATGCGTAGTACGCATTATGAATTATTCTGTATAGACGAAAACTTCGCAGGCTAAAACCATTAGTATCTACATTATGGTAAGCCTGAAATAAAACAGTTTATGGTTATATTGTGACTGTTTCTGGTGGATTTTCGAAGTACGCATCCGTGCATGTGTTTTGGGTCAGGATAGACAAACATGCTGGCTTAACAACGTAGTTACGATATCTTAAGCCTTAACTGAAACTGTATACGGTTATATTGCGACTGTTTCTGGCATGGAATAGTTCATCTTCAGTCTCGCTAGCAATTGCTCAATTCTTATGATTATTCCTAGGAAGTTAGTAGATACTAATAAGCCTATTTAACACAATCCTCAATGGGGTCTAGCGACTGCTGAAACTTGTAATGCTGTGGCGTAGTGGTTAACAACAGTGTCTCTGAAAAGGTGAAAAGGTTAGTTATCGTCGCCTTTATTGATAGTTATTGTATTAATGTCATTCACAAATGAAAGATTGAAAAGGTGAAAAGGTTAGTTATCGTCGCCTTTATTGATAGTTATTGTATTAATGTCATTCACGAATGAAAGAAAAAAGTATGTTTTTTTGCCATGAAAGAATAAAATACATTCCTATGCAATGAAATGAAATAGCTTTGGCAGACTCGCTAGCAATTGCTCAATTCTTATGACTATTCCAGTAAGTTAGTAGATACCGGTAAAGCTTATTACTGGCTAATACACTGTTAAAACGGACAGTGGCAAACGCAATACATAGCCGCTATTTGTGATGGAGGTAAACTTAGTAAGGAACGTTAGTCAGTTTAACTGTATCAATTTCATTCACGCATGACTAATGAACTATTAAAACAGCCAGTGGCAAAAGAGGATTTGTTCAGGATAGAGACAAGAGGCTATACTGACACCTGGCAAAAGTACAGCTCCGTGGTGTAGTGGTTAACGACACAGCCTTTCACTTGTGCGACCCGGGTTTGAATCTCGAGATGGCAACACTTTCTATTGCGGGCCAGCTGAACTAGGCTTGCCTGGTTTCTTGTTCATTATTAACTTAATGTCTGTCTATCGTTCTCTCTCCCTTCCTCTCTATCACTGTCATAGAAACTAGTGGTTGACAATGTGGAAGTTCTTACCCAGATGAGGACCAGCTTTGATAAACCAGAGCAGATGGCTGCCCTCTTTAAGAAACTTTCATGTATGTCTACTCTCTTGCCTATTTCTTACTCTTGCATCCCCAACATATGAACTGTTCTTCCTGAATGTTTTCAGCAACAGGCAACAGTGAACTCTCTGTAGTGTTCATATAATGTACTAAATTTTGTAAGACTTTTGCATGAGGTTAAAGCCTGGTTTGTGTCTTCTTTTATTTTTCTCCAGCTGTTGACAGCGTCCTTAAAAGGATGACTATCATTGGCGTCATTTTGTCATTCCGATCACTCGCCCAGGAAGCGCTCCGCGATGTAAGTCTAGTCCCAGCCTTTTTCCTGGCCAGTACTGCATGACTGCCCCACCCTGTGGGCTTCTGTCTCATCACAGAAGTCCTCTATCTGGATTAAAATGAGATCACTTCAATATTACTGTTAATGTACTTTGCATCGACATGGTATTGAAAATGCACTCATTTCATTAAATACCCTAATTTTATTACATGTCCACTGTTCTAGCTCACCTCACTGTCCAATCGAGTTTAAAATCTGTGAAAGATGGGTGTTTTCCAAAGCATTTTAGGGCACTCTTAGCACCAAACTGACCACCACAGTCTAGAAACAAGTCTTAATTGTGCTGGCTGAGGAGTTGCTTGCAATCACCATGGGGGATGTAAATTGGCTAGCATTGCACCATCAGTTTGGATATTCCGATTTTACTGCGCTCTGGCTAATCCCTTAGATGGCTCGGCCTCCTGCAAAGCCAAGCGATGTTGTCAGTTAATTAAGCTTGCCCTCACACTTGTTGAATCATTGCACTTCCTGGTTGGAAGAGCTTGGCATGTAAGACATGAGGAGTACTTGCTGAGATTTTCAATGGTTAAAAGTTGAATGATGAGCTATGAATAGATACAATTAGCTATGAATAAATTAAAGAAATATCCTTGATTCAACGTGACAAAATATTGGCACTCAAATCCCCTTTTCTGTTCGATGTCAGGTGCTGTCCTGCCACATTCCTTTCTTGGTGAGCTCCGTCGAGGATTTCAAGGACCACATTCCCAGAGAGACAGACATGAAGGTAGGAGGCAACCAGTACAGGGCCTTTCTCCCTGGGTTAGTATGGAGAACATTTTCTAGATTGATCTTTCCTAAAGATCTCTTTTGCATATTAAGTCCATTTGATATAGATATTCCCAGCATGCATGACACAGTTTGTTAACCCATCACTAAGCCTTCATTTATTGAATCAGACAGGCTTGTTTTGAAAAATAGAAACTACTGTAGGTGGAACTGGAGTCATCTGTACTCTTTTTTGGAAAAACTTGTGTAGATCTGAAAATGTTTTGGGGCTGAGATTTCGTCTTCCTTTCAGGTGGCCATGAACGTGTATGAGCTGTCGTCTGCAGCAGGCTTACCTTGTGAGATAGATCCAGCCTTAGTTGTGGCTCTCTCCTCACAGAAATCAGGTAAAAGTTAGTAATAGGCATCTGTGAAATGTTTACCAATAATAACAAACATTTCTGCAAAATCAAGTTATGTGAATCATTAAAGCCTGTCAATTTTGAATACTGCTACCATACCATTGTTTTTTTAGAGCAACTGTTTGATTTTCAAATACACATTATGCCACTGTTTCCAGAAAATATCAGCCCAGAGGAGGAGTATAAGATCGCGTGTCTGCTCATGGTCTTCGTTGCTGTTTCCATGCCAACTCTGGCAAGCAATGTTATGTCTCAATATAGCCCTGCAATTGAAGGTATATTATTGCTATATGTCAAAAAGCTATTTGCTATTCTGTATGTATTGCAAATCAATATTGATATTTTATTGTATTTTGATGTGTAAAATGTATTGCTAGACACAGAGAGTATGGCAATGTGTTTTCATCAGTAATGGAAATGTTCAGTGCTGAAAACATGCATGCTCATTTTAGAAGATGGGGGACAATCTAGAGGATTTGCAATACCAGAGTTTTAGCTATACTGGGTAGATTGTCATGTGAAGGAGAACACCTATTTTTTTTTTTTACTAATTTGGACATAGGGATATGTAATCTTTACTTCGAAACTATTGACAAAGGTAACCTAATTTACACTGAAAGATTATACTTTGCAATAATTTAATCATCAGAATTTAACAAATGTAATTTTATAGTGCGGAAACAATAAGTACACCCTTGCTTCAATAACTGGTGTTATAGCCGCCTTTGGCTAAAATAACTTCATGCCATATATTGTAATTGTTTATCAGTGTCTTGCATCGACTAGGAGTAATGCTTCAACTGTCATGTAGGGCTGCACGATTTGGATAAAATATGACAATTATTGCAATTACGTTTATCATTTGCGATTTTCAAACATGGGTAGCCTATGGGTAGCCTACATAATGTGCTATTAAACTGGATAAAAAGTTAATTGTTTTCTATTTTACACTTATTACCAATTTGAAGGTGCAGCCTGTGTCAAACTATTCGTTTAACTGCTCATTTAATGCAGTGATGTTTGCTATGTTTGTGCCGTTGCCATAGCTAATTAGGTAAAATTTCTCAACCCTTGAGGTACATTTTCTCCCATATTAAGTTTGTTTGTAGGCACCGACATTAAAGCCAAAACTTTTAATAACCATGCTGTTGTGTATGTGGGACAATATATCTTGGTGCCACTTGCTAACTTCAAGCAGACATCTTCGCTAGCAGTTGCAGTGTTAACTCAAACTAACATTAAAAAACCATCAAGTATTTAAACAAAATTAGTCCAGGTGTTTAAGTAATCTACAAAAATACCTACTGCACCTGCAAGAAAAACAATTAAGGATGTATGATGCATGCCAATTGCCTTGCGTGAAGCATATATCATTCACCTTTTTGGAGCTGAAAATCACGTAAGTTGGCGATTTGCATATTGCACATGTCAATATCGCAATTTCGGTTATATTTCTATTAACTGTGCAGCCCTACTGTCAAGTTTTAGGACTTTCTTGCATGCACAGCCCGCTTCAAGTTCCCCCAAAACATTTCGATAGGACTTGATCTGGGCTATGACTTGGCCATTCCATAATCCTCCATTCCTTCTTTAAGTTATTGTGTTGTAGCTTTGCTTGTGTGTTTTGGATCATCATCATCCTGCTACAAGATCCATGTTTCGTTCTGCTTCAGTTTTTTGAAAGGTGGCCTCACATTTTTCAAGTATTCTCTGGTACAATATGGAATTAATGTTTGACATAATTATGGTAAGTTGATCAGGCCTTGAGGCAGTAAAGCATCCCTAACGTAGAAAGCCAATGCCGCCGTGCTTTACGTTTGGTATGAGGTTCTTATCTTCAAAAGTAGTGTTTTGTTTTTGCCAAACATGGTCTCTGGCATTGTGGGCCAAATAACGCCACTTTTGACTCATCTCTCCACAGCACTATTTTCCAGGTAGTTCAGCTGTTTACCAAGGTTTTTTCTGGCAAACATTGTGACTTGATATTCTTTTTATGAAGGCTTTTTCTTGTAGTCCCAGTTTGTCAAGTCTCTCTAACAATTGAGTCATGCACTTCAATATTGATTCTGGGAAGAGCGGCCTGTAAATCCCTTGATATTACCCTGGGATTGTTGGATATTAATGTGAACATCTTTCGGTCAGCTTTTGGGCTGTTTGGTGGAATTAAATGTCCTATGTAGATTGCCAGTGGTCTGGAATTTTCTCTATTTATAGATGATTTGTCGGAAAGTGAAATTATTTTCTTCGAATTGCTTGGAAATTACTTTGTATACCCTCTCAGACTCACAGGCATCAATACTTTTTCTTCTGAGTGTCTCGGATAGGTCTTTTGATCTTGGCATGGTGTGTTACCACACACCTAGTTTCTCATTTTTATGGAAGGATGGACGCTCCCAAGTTACTCTAATGATTTTGAAATAATCTTGATCTGTTTTGGTGAACCAGTTCTAATTTTAGCCATTTAATCTTAGGGTAAATGTAGATGTGCGTTAACTTTCTCATAAAGAAATTGCATTTTGTCTGTTCATTTTAATTGCATAAATGGTTTCAAAGTAAAAAAAAAAAAAATGTTTTGTGTGATTTGTTAAATTGGGTTACCTTTATCAATGAATGTTTTCTGAATTTATTTCAAACATCCATCTGTTGAAATATGTAATAAAAAAAGAATACTTTCCTGAGAATGTACTTCAGTTTTCGCATGACTGTATAAATATAGATAGATCAAGGTGAAAATTCTTGAAAACCTGATTTTTTCACAGTGCTTATTACACAGTTAAGTTGAACATTTCCTTCAATCTTTCTAAGGGCACTGCAACAACATTCACTGTCTGGCGAAAGCTGTCAACCAGATAGCTGCTGCCTTATTCACCATTCACAAGGGAAGCATTGAAGATCGCCTCAAAGAATTTTTGGCCGTAAGTGCAAGATGTTGCTCTTCAGATTAGTGACCCTATTCTGTGCATTGTCAGCACTTCAAGCTCATTTGGCATGCTTATTTGCTGCAGTTTAGACGTTTTAATCCATTGTTTTTTGCGGGGTATTTACAGCTGGCATCTTCCAGCCTACTGAAGATTGGCCAAGAAACAGACAAAATGACGACACGAAACAGAGAGTCTGTGTACCTGCTGCTGGACATGGTGAGTATTTGTGCATATTCAATATGTTTGGGATGGCACAGCACATTACCCATGGTGATTTCAAAATAATGGCACCTGTATCAGTGGGACTATTTAAAAATTGCAGTCCACAACCATCGTCCTACCAACTTGAACAACCTGGAGGAAATATGTGAAAATTGGGCCCAAATCACAGACACTATGTGTAAAGCTGGTATATACTTACCAGGAGACGTATTGCTGTCATTTCAGTGAAAGGTGGTCCGACCAAATTTTAATGTTAATGTGTACCAAATCTTTGTCAGTGTAAAAAAAAAAAAAAAACTATTTCCCTTTAACATTTCTAACTCAGTACAAATGGTACCCTGTACAGGTGCTGGTCATAAAATTAGAATATCATCAAAAAGTTGATTTATTTCAGTAATTGCATTCAAAAAGTGAAACTTGTGTATTATATTCATTAATTACACACAGACTGATATATTTCAAATATTTATTTCTTTTAAGTGTGATGATTATAATTGACAACTAATGAAACCCCAAAATTCAGTATCTCAGAAAATTAGAATATTACTTAAGACCAATACAAAAAAGGATTTTTAGAAATGTTGGCCAACTGAAAAGTATGAACATGAAAAGTATGAGCATGTACAGCACTCAATACTTAGTTGGGGCTCCTTTTGCCTGAAGTACTGCAGCAATGCGGCGTGGCATGGAGTCGATCAGTCTGTGGCACTGCTC
>JACXGI010019171.1:0-12408 GCA_016801175.1 Esox masquinongy
CTGGGGGAGCTGAGGGAACTGGGGGAGCTGAGGGAACTGGGGGAGCTGAGGGAACTGGGGGAGCTGAGGCGGGACTAGGTCGAGGCCATCACTGGGGACGACGGTTACTCACGTACCGCGGTATGGACTCAAGTGACCTGCGAATTATGGACGCACGGTCGCTCGACGCACAGCGTTTCCTTCACAGGCATTTGGTAACCAGACGGACGTGGCAGTTAAAAATCATAAACGTTAGAAACCATCTTAATCCTTGAATACCCCTGAGGGAGGATCAAATTAAGAGATGGCATGTGTAGCCGTAATGAAAGCAGTGCTGTAAAAGCAACAAGGTTACTGCTAACCGAGGACCGGTTATATATGTTATAAAGGATACAAGGATAAAGGACCACTTTACAGTATTTTCAATTACATTTTCTCAGTTCTAATCCTTAATCTCTTTCTCTCTTCTCCTTTCCCTCACTCCTCTTCTCTTCCTCTCTCCTCTCCCCGTCTCCTCCTTCAGGATGACGTTCTGTGGCATCGGATGTAACAAGTACGTGGAGGCCAACATATCCCAGAAGTCTCGCACCACCGTGAAGTACACGATGAAGACCTTGGCAAGCATCGCTGAGACCATCATCTTCATCTTCCTGGGCATCTCGGCGGTGGACAAGTCCAAGTGGGCCTGGGACACAGGACTCATCTCCTGCACGCTCATCTTCATCTTCGTCTTCAGGGCCTTGGGTGGGCGTTGTTCAGGACTTTCTATCTCTCGCGTGTTTCACAAATTACCAGCAGTTGAATGGACACGGGGCACGGAGGTGTTTTAAAGAAAGACTGCAACTGATACATTTTCTCTCCTGTCTGTGTCGTCAGGTGTTGTCATGCAGACCTGGGTGCTCAACTGGTTCCGCCTCGTCCCATTGGACAAGATCGACCAGGTGGTGATGTCGTACGGTGGACTTCGAGGGGCGGTGGCGTTTGCCCTGGTGGTGCTGCTGGATGCTGACCAGGTCCCGGCTAAAGACTATTTTGTGGCCACTACGATCATAGTGGTGTTCTTCACTGTCATGTTCCAGGTGAACTAGGCCTACTATTCATTTAGTATGTCCATGGGTATCTCCAAATGCATTCCCAACATAATAGATATTATTATTACTTTTAATTCTTATTGTTATTGACATAGATATTGTACAGTAAACCTACACTGTATGTTGTGATTGAGGCCTTGGTTTTTCAAAGCATCTCCTGATTCTGGTTCTTATCATGCTGCTCGCTCAACCCGGAATGTCTGTACCGGAATTCCTATGCGCCGGAAGGAACACCATCTCCAGCCTTCTACCTTGATCATGCCAACAGGAGTCCAAGTCGTCAAAAGGATCCACTTGAGCTCAAAGATGAAAGGAAGCTATATTTTAATTAAACCCCAAACCTGGACCATGCTGGCCAATTGCGCAGTCTTCCGTTTGCACCCTCGGCTAAACCGTGAGCTGGGCTCACAACCCAGTCTCCCGGGTAAAGCAGACAAATGTTAGGAAAATTGCCGTGGCCGGGGATCAGCCACCGTTTACAGCAACACAGGAATCATTGTGGTTAACTGCCTTGCTCAAGGGCATATCAACATTTCCCTTGGCATGGGTATTCGAACCGGCAACCTTTGACCCAAAACCCGAACTGGTAGACTACCTGCAACCCGTTTATGTATGGAGAGGCCATGTTTAGCATCACCACCAGTGTCATCCAATCACAAAGCCTATTAGAAATAGCTAACTTTGTTTTTGGTGTCAAGAAAATGTACTTTTTCCCCACGTGGTCGGCCGGGAGATTCGATTTAGCAACCTTTCAGTTCCTGGTCAAACACTCCACAGCTCCTGCCAAACCCTCATTGCCATCTCCGCCTCTAGTTTGCCAACTGGTAAATAGTAGATGATGTGTGTGTATCGTGTTTCACAGTCGAACTGAGGGGACCGAGGGCAGGGGGGTGGGGATTGAGAAATAATCCAGAGATCCAAATGACACTGTTAACTGTGCACTCCTTTCTCCTGCGCTGTTTGGACCCACCCTTCCTATTCTTTATTTGATCTGTCTAGATTAGCTGAGCATTACTGCTCTGCTAATCGTATTTACAAGTAGCTCTCAAGATTTGATTGATCTGTTTATTGATTTGGTGATATCAGGACGTGGGAGAGGCTCAATGTCTGTCCTGCACACAAACACTGTTAATCCTTCTGGCGTCCTAACCCGAGTGTGAATGTCAGGATTTTGAACTTTCTCTCACTTTCTCTACCTCTCGTTCTGTTTGTCTTTTCCTTCTCCTTCTCTGGTTGTATCCCTTATGATCTCTTTCTTCTCAAGGGTTTAACCATCAAGCCCCTGGTGAACTGGCTGAAAGTGCCTCGTGCCACAAACCGTAAGCCCACAATCAACGAGGAGATCCACGAACGGGTGAGGGAATTGCCTCACTTTAATTTGATTGGGTTCTAATAATTTCAGTTCAAAGTCCATTATTTTGACTTGGCTGAATTT
Source organism: Esox masquinongy (assembly GCA_016801175.1). Lineage (NCBI taxonomy): Eukaryota > Metazoa > Chordata > Actinopteri > Esociformes > Esocidae > Esox > Esox masquinongy. Next base: position 2,506 of record JACXGI010019171.1, read on the forward strand.
GAAACGTGTTTCCTGTGTACTTACTCCTGTGTAATTTCTCACAGATGTCTCATACTTGCGCACACATCTTCGAATGAACGCTCTGTTACTGTGACACTGTTTGATAAGGGCGTATTCCCTAATATAATTCCATTTAATAACCATTTAGACTGGCTATGGAAAGGGCATGGTCCTGCTCGTAGGTAGATAAGACCGTATCAGCCAGTTATTAGGAAGATTTCCAATGTATTTAATCACTGAGGAAATGGGAATTGTCGTAATAACCTTACAATGCAAAGATAAGAGTTATTACCTTGCAACTACTCTGGACCTTCATCACACTTGCATCACATCACAGCTGGGGACACTTTATGATGCAGGTGTTTTTAAAACCCGCAGTGCCTTTAACCGGCTTTTGGATTGACTAAATCCTTAGACAGTGCTTCTCTTAACCAGAGACTTCTCACTGTACTAGAAATTCTGCTGAGGGCGTTCCAGTCATAACATTATAAACCCGTAGCCGTGGTAACGTTCCAGGCAGCCAGATCCAGTATGGCAGGGAGGACTGGAAGAAGGACTGTCCACCTCGTTGTGCGGATCCTCCAGTTGTCTAAGATGTATTTTCATAGCAGTGTTAAATGTAGCCAGAGCCTGTCAAGCCAGTCCGGGAAAGGCCAGGCTACGTCAGAGAGCCTGGGATGATTTATTAATCCAACCCATTAGGCAGCTCCGATGCGAACTCTGTTCCTGCTCCCAACACCACCCTGCCATAGACATCTTAGTATTAACTCCAACTCATCTCCAGTGACAGGTGGAGTTGGGTGGACAGAGAGGAGAGAGAGGTAGACGAGCTGAAATAAGATGAAAGAGGTCAGGAACGGAGATGGATGCTCCATGAGAACATAAACCTCTTTAGAGAGAGTCTGGCTAATCTGTGATGCCGCTAAACTAGGCACAGATGTCTGATCTTATTTTGAGGCAGTTTGCTGCAACAGGCAATGTGAGTTGTGATCAAACAGACCGAAATGTTGTCAGTCCTTGTGCGTCTGGATAAAATCACTTTGGTAACAAACACATTTGTCTTTGGTTTTAAATGACGGGCATGTTGTTAATTAAGGCGACTGATGCATCTCTGACAAGTCAAAGTGGAAAATATTTTTGCGCCTCACATGCACAACAGATGTGTAAACGGGCTGCTTAAATAAGGATCCTCCGCCTGTATAAAGAAACCATTGTTGGCTATGATAACTGTAATTGTCTCCTCAGGCCTTCGACCACTGCTTGACCGCGGTAGAGGACATCGCCGGACTCAACGGTTACCACCACTGGAGAGACAAGTCAGTGATACCCCCCTTAATCTCTGTTATGATTCTCTAATCCCTGAATCCTAACATGAGCTGTGGATGAGTCTTAGTCATGTAGTAGTCTCAGCCTTGGATTCTCTAATCCCTGAATCCTAACATGAGCTGTGGATGAGTCTTAGTCATGTAGTAGTCTCAGCCTTGGATTCTCTAATCCCTGAATCCTAACATGAGCTGTGGATGAGTCTTAGTCATGTAGTAGTCTCAGCCGTGGATTCTCTAATCCCTGAATCCTAACATGAGCTGTGGATGAGTCTTAGTCATGTAGTAGTCTCAGCCTTGGATTCTCTAATCCCTGAATCCTAACATGAGCTGTGGATGAGTCTTAGTCATGTAGTAGTCTCAGCCATGGATTCTCTAATCCCTGAATCCTAACATGAGCTGTGGATGAGTCTTAGTCATGTAGAAGTCTCAGCCTTGGATTCTCTAATCCCTGAATCCTAACATGAGCTGTGGATGAGTCTTAGTCATGTAGTAGTCTCAGCCTTGGATTTTCTAATCCCTGAATCCTAACATGAGCTGTGGATGAGTCTTAGTCATGTAGTAGTCTTAGCCTTGGATTCTCTAATCCCTGAATCCTAACATGAGCTGCGGATGAGTCTTAGTCATGTAGTAGTCTCAGCCGTGGATTTGTACAACGACATCGTCCGCTATCCTCCGTCCACCCTTACCTCCATTTGTAAAAAATTATCAATAAAAAAAGGCGAAGGGAATCAAGGAGATGACATGGAACATGATTCCAAAAAACATGCTGACCGCTGTGATATTATGAAATGTCCAAATGCCCAGTGATAATAAACACACAGAGGAACTGTACCGCTGTCATCCTGCTCCCATTCAATCCTGTCAGGACCTTCTCCTTTTACATGCAGAATCGGAGACGTGTTTGTAACGTTCTCTCCTTCCGTCTATGGGCCTGTCCATCTAGGTGGGAGCAGTTTGACAAGAACTACCTGAGCAAGCTGTTGCTGCGCAAGTCTGTGTACCGGAAGAGTGAACTGTGGGAAGCCTATCAGAAGATCAACATCAGAGACGCCATCAGCGTCATAGATCAGGTACGTTGTAGTTTCAGCAGTTTCAGGTTTCCAGTTAAATCAAATGAAACGGCATTTGTCAACTGAAAGATGAAATGTCCGCGCTAAATATTTTCAGCCTTCTAAGGGGGAAGAGGCTCTGACATGCTCTCTTTGCTACCATCCCAAGTGTGTTTCGCCCATGCTAGTGTGTCGGCGATGTGGACACCGAGGAACTTAAGGTCTAGTTTGGTGATTGGCCTGGAGGGTATTTTGGTAGTACATAACCATCTAACATTATGAACCCTCTTGTCTTTGATGGGAGACAACAGTTTTGGACTGGGATCTGGAAAGCCTTTATGCTGGGGATTAGGTTCTGAATGAGGGAGCCATGACCGGACTTTTGAACACTTGAACTATGCACACTGACTGCACACGTACACACACACACAAACAAACATCCACCCAGCCAAACATGTACACACACACACACACAGTGCGCTCTTTAGGCATTGGGACAGTGAAGCATTTTTCCTTGTTTTGGCGTGAAATCAGAAACTGATGATGATGGACCAGGACAAGTCCTCAGCTGTGAGTGTAGAATGTGTTGAGCTCCTCTGGGAGGGTGGCGTTTTCTGGTGTCATGCAGCTGGATCACACAAGTTGTTAGAACTCGATTCCGGTTTCAGCCTGTATTTCCTTTTTCATCCCTGATGGATTTTCAGAGCTCATGCCATTTTTTAGTGTTGCTCACCAATGTTGTTTTGTTTTGGCGGGCATTTAACCATTATTTTACTAGGTAGGTGTGACATGAGAACATGTCAGGGTTTTTTCCCCCACTCGCGTTGCAGGTAATGGCCATCCTGGAGAAGAGCTTGTTTAGAATTTGCTTACTTAATAAACTCTCCAGCAACAGTATAGGCTGCATCCAGATGAGAGGAAGAGGGGTCAGACAGGAGTTTAATATTCCTCGTGCCCAGTTGTGATGGATCAACTGCACCACTAGATGGCGGCACTCATCAAATCATGGCAGCTAGGCGTCTTGTGTGACCTGGGTTCTTACTAGCTGCTTTTGTGTGTGTGTCTGTATCTGTGTGTGTGTGTGTGTCTCTGTGTGTGTCTGTGTGTCTGCATATGGGGCTGTTCATCATGTACTGTTGTTTTTCCCGGTGGATCAGTTGAAAGATTCATGTGTTTTTATACAGGGGTCCCGCGGTGTTTCCACATGGCCTCAATACTGTAACCACTCCTGCTCAGCTAATTATCAGAACTTATGGAAAACAACTTTTGGATGCCAGCCTATTTCTGTAGAGCTGTGTGTGCGTGTGTGTGTGTGTGTGTGTGTGTGTGTGCGTGCGTGCGTGTGTGTCATGCATGGAAATGTTTTAACTTTGAAGCCGTGGCTCGTAGGAGTATCACAGATGCGTTGTTTTCTCCAGTGACTAAACCTTAAGTTCCACGTCCTTAGTGTTTGAATCAGAGTCCTATATACTCAAGTCACAAATCAAGCCAGCCTTGGTGTTTCTGAAAGCTGCTAACCAAACATTTTTAAAGCTAAAGTGGTGCACATTTGCAAGGCTAAATAGATAATACAATTAAATAATGCAAAGAAATACTACTTCGGTCCAAGTCTGGGACTACAGCAATTTACAGTAGATAGTGCATACATTTTGATAGTTTGGGATCCCTCGACTAAAAATAACAGGGAAAGATGGCAGATGCTGAGAGCTGATGTCAGCGTCTAGAGAGATCACAGACATGTGGAAGGGTACTTAGAAGGCTGGGTGTGGGTATTCTCTGTAGCTTAGGTTGTTCATACGGGTGTTGAGGGCAGGGTGTCAGTGAATAGAGAAAGATCTGAGACCAACTAGGAGTTAGGAGGGCCTGTGACGAAAAGCTTTGGTGAAGGAGGGCAGAGGGAGTTTCAAAGGTCAAGGCCTCACCAAAGTCAAAATTTCTTTCATTTCCACTATTCTCTGCTTCACCTTTCATTCCCTCTCTTCAGTGTCTTCTCTCTTCTCCGCTCCTCTCTTCTCCTCTCCACTCCTCTGTTCTCCTCTCTTCACTGTCTTCTCTTTTCTCCTCTCTTCTCCTCTCCACTCCTCTGATCTCCTATCTTCACTGTCTTCTCTGTTCTCCTCTCCACTCCTCTGTTCTCCTCTCTTCACTGTCTTCTCTGTTCTCCTCTCTTCTCCACTCCACTCCTTTCTTCTCTCTTCGTTTCTCCTCTCTTCCCTTCTTTCCTATCCTTTCTTCTCCTCTCCACTTCTCCCCCTCTTCTATGATTTCCAGTAAAATAAAGGTTATAAGTGGATCAGATTTCTTTCCCACAATATGTTCAGTTTATGATAGAATGGAAGTAGATAGGCAGAGAACCAGACCGAAGCAGTCACAGACAGTGGGCCCAGCCGACACTAACCGTTGTTGCTAAGTGGGCACGTGTGATCTGGGGTCAGAGTTTAAACCACTCCCCCGGACTCCGGCACTCAATTCCTGTCCACTTCATTTTGAAGAAACCCTGTTTCTCTTAGTTAGAGTTGAACAATGGTGCTATTAGAAATTCCTGCTTGTTCCCAGCCCCATTTAACCATCTTCATCCTGTCAGTCTGTTTTTCTACAAGAGCTTACAAGATCAAAATGGCTGTACAATGCTAGCCTATTCCCGTACATTATCTTCCAAACAGGATTCCTGGAAATATGCTCCATTAACCTCTCTGTCCCTCTGCGTTCCAAATGGCACGCTATTCCATGTACAGGCCCATTTCAACACCAAAAAAGTTGGGGTGTTTTTTTAAAACATAAAATGCAAATAAAAACAAAATGCAATGATGTGCAAATCATTTATACCTATATTTAATTGAAGATAGTACAAAGACAACATATCAAATGTTGAAACTGAGAAATGTTCTAGTTTTTGTAAAATCCATGCCCATTTTGAATTTGATGCCAGCAACACGTTTCAAAAAAGTTGGGACAGGGGCATGTTCACCACTGTGTTGCATCACCTTTTCCTTTAACAATACTCTGTAAGTGTTTGGGAACTGAGGAGACCAATTGCTGTAGTTTGGAAAGTGAAATTTATTCCCATTCTTGCTTGATATACAGTAGGATTGCAGCTGCTCAACAGTTTGGGGTCTCCTTTGTCGTATTTTTCATTTCATAATGTGCCAAATGTTTTCAATAGGTGACAGGTCTAGACTGCAGACAGGCCAGTTTAGCACCCAAACTCTTTTACTACGGAGCCATGCTGTTGTAATACGTGCAGAATGTGGTTTGGCATTGTCTTGTTGAAATAAGCAAGGCCTTCCCTGAAAAAGATGTTGTCTGGATGGCAGCATATGTTGCTCCAAAACCTGCATAGTTGTTCAGCATTTATGGTGCCTTCACAGATGTGCAAGTCATCCATGCCATGTGCACTAATGCACCCCCATAACATCACGGATGCTGGCTTTTGAACTGTGCGCTGATAACGTGCCGGATGGTCCCTCTCCTCTTTAGTCTGGAGGACACAGCGTCCATGATTCCCAAAAATAATTTCAAATTTTGATTTGTCAGACCACAGGACAGTTTTCCACTTCGCCTCAGTCCATCTTAAATGAGCTGGGGTCCAGAGAAGGCGGCAGCGTTTGTGGATCTTGTTTACATTTGGTTTCTTCTTTCCATGGTACTGTTTTAACTTTATTTGTGGATGCAGCGACGTACTGTGTTCACAGACAATGGTTTTCGGATGTGCTCTTGAGCCCATGCAGTGATTTCCACTACAGAATCGTGTCTGTTTTTAATGCAGTGCCGTCTGAGGGCCCGAAGATCACGGCCATCCAATACTGGTTTTTGGCCTTGTTCCTGACGTACAGATATTTCTCCAGATTCTCTGAATTTTTTAAAAGTATTAGGCACAATAGATTATGAGATCCCCAAACTCTTGAAATTTAATATTGAGAAACGTTATTCTTAAATTGTTGCACTACTTGCCTGCACAGTCTTTCACAGACAGGTGAAAGACTGTGCAGGCAACTTTAATTCTGTCCTCAACTTTAATTCTGAAAGACTCATCCTCTCTGGGATGCTCTTTTTATACCCAATCATGTTACTGACCTGTTGCCAATTAACCTAATTAGTTGTGAGATGTTCCACCCTTTTTTTTGCATTACACAACTTTTCCAGTCTTTTGTTGCCTCTGTCCCAGCTTTTTTGAAATGTGTTGCTAGTATCAAATGGGCATCAAGTGGGCATATATTTTTCAAGAAACAATAACATTTCTCAGTTTCAACATTTTATATGTTGTCTTTGTATTATTTTCTATTGAATATAGGGTTTACATTATTTGCACATCATTGCATTCTGTTTTTCTTTAAATTTTACACAGTGCCCCAAGTTTTGTATATGGCACCTTATTCCATACATATGACACCCTATTCCATATATATGACACCCTATTCCATATATATGACACCCTATTCCATATATACGGCACCCTATTCCATATATGGCAACCTATTCCATATATATGGCACCCTATTCCATAATTTTTTTTGTTCTCATTTATTTCATTTAAAGATGTATTGACTTTATTATCTCACAAATTTCCAAGACGTGCGTTGATTAGAAGCTGAAGAAAAGCTTCGTGTATGAAGCCGATGAAACAATGAAACTTCAAACACACACAGGCCATTGGAAGGGTTTTAATCTTTGTCCTGCAGTTTTTAAGTCTCTCTGGATGCCCAGTCTTTAAAGATAGAATGTCATTTCCTGTGGCTTTTGAGTTCCATGCCACTCAACATCCTGAGCGAGGTCTAACTTCTAATATTAGCCCTTGGGCTCACGGCTCTGAAACCAGTTCATTCACACCGAACGCCTACACCCTATGTAGTACCCTCATTTCCCCCAGGCCTTTTAGGGTGAACAACTACATAGGGAATAGGGTGGTAACTAGGACGTGGTGTTCCAGTGCCAGGTGAAACATTGTTTTTTACGAAGTGAAAAAGAAAACAATGTACTGAACTGAAAATACGTCCTTAGGACTTTCCTGGGAAACCACTTGACCGAACTCAACCTTCTAAACAAATAGGGGAAATTCAATTAAGAACCGAAAGTCTGTAGCAAAAATGGCAGACTAATCCTTACATATTATGTACATATTATACAACATCTGTATATAGTACATCACTTTTGACCAGAGATCTATTCCCTGCTTAGTGCAGTACTTTTGACCTGGCCTTGTCAATTTTCTAGACAAAATGTTTCCCCCATCACCTGCTCACTCAGGAGAATTCCTTGGCCAGTTTGAGTTCAAGCGAAATACATTGTCTTCTTACTAACACTGCGCCTTTCTTTTATCCGAGTCTCTGGTTTCAAATGGGTGTTTTCTCCACTGTCAGCAGCACACGGTCACAGACACATTCCCACTGGTCCAAAAATGATCCCTGTTCCCCATCTAGTACCCTTGTTACTACCAGAGCCGTATGGGCCCGGTTTGAAAGTAGCACACTCGGGGAACAGGGTGCCATTTGGGACAGAACAAACCCTGGTTGAAGTCGGTACATTTAGCCTGTCAGAGTCCATTAGAGGGCCGTTTCACAGGCCTCTGAGCTGTAGGAATATGGTCTGTCTGGAGGAGGGGAACATGCCGTGTGGCTTAAATGGCAACCTATTCCCCACATAGTGTTCTAGTTTTAGCCGGGGGTCCATTGGGTTCTGCTGAGAATAGTGTCCCCTACGGGGAATAGGGCACCATTTTGAAAGGCAAAAATACAGTGAGCGCTTTGATCTGCTTTACCTCATTGGTGACCCTCTCTCTCTCTTTCTTTCGTCTCTCCATCACTCTTTTCATCTCTGTCTCGCCATCTATAAATCAGACACTATAACAGAAAACATGATTCCTGTTGTTTCAGGACCAGTACATTTGAAAGTTGCAATGTAACACAGCTTTACCTTAAAGGTTGTAAACCTGGTGATAGCCTTCATATCAGTCTTAAATGTAAGGAGGGGACTGGCCCGAAGAGAAGGCTTCAGAGCTAGGTAAACAAGGTCATGTCCAGATAAATCGGTGGTTTACTTCAGACCTGTGATTCACAAATTGTTTAGTCGGCCCCAATGCCTAAAAGGATCCCAACCCACGTCAATGTTAGCCATTTTGACCCTTGACCTCTTGTGGGGGTTTTTTCCTGTCCAGGGTGGCAACGTGCTGACATCCGCCAGGTTCTCCCTGCCCTCCATGGCCTCCAGGACATCTTTCCCAGAGGTCACCAATGTCACCAACTACCTGTGAGTTAAAGCTTTGTGTGTGTTTCCATAAGGTATTAATATGTGTGCAGGAGGGGCTGTGGATATTCATTGTCATAAATGCAGTTTAAATATGGCACTGGGTGTGTCTGGGTATTTCTACGTTTTCAGTACAATAGCCAGTCTTTATTTAACTCCCCTGTATTTCCCCTTTTTCAATACAATAGCCAGTCTTTATTTAGCTCCCCTGTATTTCTACCTAAAGAAGAGCATCAAAGTGGAGTGTGTCTGTAGTCTGAAACAAAAACAACTTCAACACACATTCTAAAAACCTGAATTAGTCTGGCTAATTTTACATCAAACGAAATCATGTAGCAATGCAACACTTTTATTTATTAATGATAATATTACTTACCATCAAATAATCTCCTGTCGACTCAGAAAATGTTCTGGAGTTACATGTGTTGTCCTTGTCAAATAACTCTGACACATTTGATCATAAAAAGACACTGCTCATCAGTGCAGGAAGGAAAAATGGCCTGAGTGTCGGGGGTCACCTGAATAATCCTGGAGAATGACAGGGGCTGTCTGGCCTGCACCTTAGTTGAAAAAAAGAAAAAAAAATCAGGTTCTAATTCTGAAAACCATTAGTGGGTCACCCATTTGGGTGTTGTTCCCTACATTATTCCATTCCAGAGTGTGTGTAATAGGGCTTCTGTCTGCTCCGTGTACCCTGTCTTGCAGAAGAGAGAATGGCAGTGGAGTGTGTCTGGACCTCCAGGTGATTGACAACGTGTCTGGGGCCAAGGTGGAGGAGGAGTCAGAGACACATCACTTCCTGGCTGGGAACTTGTACAAGCCCAGGAGACGGGTAGGTCCCAATCAGCACACATGATCAGTGTGCATTTATATATGTGATATTGATGTGGGGGACAATGGCATGTACATTTACAATGACAGTAACTACATTAACATTACAGCTTCAACAGCAATTAATATAAATCTACACTTTATAAACAAACTCAGTTCTTTAACAGTAACATGAAACAAACCCAATTATTTAACTGTTAAATGAAACAAACTAAGTTCTTTAACTTTTAAATGAAACAAACTCAGTTCTTTAACTGTGACATGAAACAAACCCAGTTCTTTAACTGTGACATGAAACAAACCCAGTTCTTTAACTGTAACATGAAACAAACCCAGTTCTTTAACTGTAACATGAAACAAACCCAGTTCTTTAACTGTAACATGAAACAAACCCAGTTCTTTAACTGTAACATGAAACAAACCCAGTTCTTTAACTGTAACATGAAACAAACCCAGTT
>JACXGI010019172.1:0-12483 GCA_016801175.1 Esox masquinongy
ATTTGTATACATTTTAATGTTATATAGTGTTTTTACATGCACATAAACTTACAGTTTAAATGAATAGCTGTAAACTATTTTCTTAGATACCTTAAGACTTTTGCACAGCGTATTTCTGTAAATATACAGAATATAGATTATACCTATATATTTGGGCAGAACTTGTGCTGGCATTCATGGTAATGATGCTTCGTATGCATTGTTGGGCTATTTGGTGCTACCATTCACACACAAACTTTTATTTGGTGCTACCATTCACACACCAACTTTTATTTGGTGCTACCATTCGCACACAAACTTTTATTTGGTGCTACCATTCACACACCAACTTTTATTTGGTGCTGCCATTCACACACCAACTTTTATTTGGTGCTGCCATTCACACACCAACTTTTATTTGGTGCTGCCATTCACACACCAACTTTTATTTGGTGCTACCATTCACACACAAACTTTTATTTGGTGCTACCATTCACACACAAACTTTTATTTGGTGCTGCCATTCACACACCAACTTTTATTTGGTGCTGCCATTCACACACATCTCCTCGTCAAGTAAATGACTTGTACTGTTGCAAAATGCTACTTTGAGCAAGGTTTTTATTTCATCCATCCTTGTCTTTTGTCTGTGTGGTCTGTCCATGATTCCAACTCCCATTACTAGATAAAGGCTAGTTACAAACAGGTAAGATGGATAAACATTTCATTAACACTGTCAGTCACTCATTGATAACGCATGGGAAATCATTTTATAGGATCAGTCATTGAAAAGTGCTAACCAAACTCTCGATTGAATCCTACTGTCCACACTGATTACATGGTACTAACTCGTCAACCGCCCTCTAGTCTCAAGTGTCCATCAACGTGGATGACCCCGTGGGTGATGAACCGAGAGACAGCCGCCGCGAGCCCTGGAAGAAGACTGCTCATCGGAACTCCACCGCCAGCGACCAATCAGAACACCCGTTACTGAGGAAGAAGAGCCTCCAGTGGGCACGGCGCCTGAGCAGGAAGAACACCAAACCACCAACCAGGACCGAAAGGATCTCCCAACAGCGCCTCAACCTGTACCGGCGCTCTGAGAGACAGGAGCTGTCTGAACTGGTCAAGAACCGCATGAAGCACCTGGGCCTGCCAACAGTCGGATACGGTGAGTGGAGGCACCGGTGGTACTGAAGGACGCTTTGTTAGATTTAGTTTATTCATTTGAAATGTGTTTCCATTCAGGGGTGAAAGTAGATTTGTAAATGGTACAGGCCTACTGTTTTTATTGGTATAATCCTAGAATTAGGTTGATGACACAATCACTATTCATTTAAAACAGTGGTAGCCTGCTACATCTATGGGCCTAGGCCTTTCTAATAAAACTTGTATCATGTTTTTACTTTTCCTTGTAGCATGGCATTAACATGACCAGTCATGATGTCTTCATGTAACTGTCCAACAATTACTTCATAAGGTGTTCCCGAACCCAGTTACATTCATCCACTCTGAAAATTATTCTAGGATCCAAACATAAGGTCACTGGTTTTTGGTATTACTGTGCATTTTAGAATGCACCACTAGCCGGTCAGAGACTAGTATTTAACCATACTGTTATATTATTAAGCAATAAGGCACAAGGGTGTGTGTTGTATGGCGTGTACCACAGCTAAGAGCTTTTTCTAAGCACAACACATTGCTCATTGCCCGGACACAGCACTCAGCTGTGGTATATATGCAAAAGACCACACTCCCTTGTGCCTTATTGCCTAATTATACCACAGTGTTATCAAATGCTACTCTCTTATTGGCTAGTAATGGATCTCAGTATGTGCATTAAAACCACAAACCCACAAATGACCTTATAGCTATTATAAGCCGGTTACCAACACAATTACAGCAGTAAAAAGTGATGTCATCTCCTACCTTTGGTATTTCATTTAAACACCGCTTTCATCCAGTCATCATTCAGGATTTCAACCAACCGGTTTATAATGCTAATAACGGGCATTACGGGCTTACTTTCACCCCTGATTATCTTAGTCTATGTATTGGTCATGTATTTGATGAGAGTGAGGGATTAGTTGGAGAATGCCGGGTGGTCATTGTTGTTGGAGATTTTCTTGACTTGTATTTATTTTGCTCTATGTTAGATATGATTGTTTCTCCAAATACACATTCTAATGGTAGCAGATGAAAATAGCATCATATTGTGTTGGTATTTTAAAGATGCATCACAGCTTCTTCTTTTCACCGTGTAACAGTGGCATCCATTCACCTCACTTCATTGAACACAGTTTCGAGGGTTGTACCAGTGTCATAACATCTCACAACGCCTATAGCTACGTAAACATCTCTCAACACCTAACATGAACTCCAGGATCATTCCATGGGCATTCTCCATTATTTACATAATTCTACATTACGCACGTGTGGTATGACAATTAACATGCATTCTCTTGTGATAGTGCATAACCTCTTTATGAATGTTCTTAAGGTAATCGTAGTCTAAGGACAGAAGGACGAAAAATATTGAGCATCTCAGATTGTATTTTCCCTGCATCTATTCCATTCTTTTGACGCTTTTCCTCTCTCACTCATCTTATTTTGCCCTATTTTTGCACAAAAAAAATTCCTTATATAATTCTCCATATCATTCCTCATGCCAAAACATTATGATGACTCATTCATATAATCTCTGTAGGGGTTGAATGCTTATTAGGTAATACTTAAATACTCAACAAATCATTACCGTTACTTTGAAATTAGACGCGGGATCCAGAAATAGATCTTTACATAATAAATTATCCAAGTATTTTCAATTATAATTTGAATTATAAATAAAGTTTTAGCTTTTAGCATGGGAGCATGATTTTTTTCCCATTTAAAAACTGAAATTGCATTTTTGCCGCAAGCCTGATCCTTTCTTTCTTCTCTCTTTTCTTTCTCCCATTCTGTTCTATCTTTCCCCTCTGGCTTGTAGAGGATGTTGCTAATCTTACAGCGAGCGATGTCATGAACCGAGTTAATCTAGGATATTTACAAGGTAATTCCACATAGTGCCTATAATCAGTATGTAACACATTTGATGTGGTAATGTGTCAAGTGATCCACAAAGCATTTAAACTTATACTGTTTGTTCCAGTGTAGTGCTAATTTCCCGCAAACAATACTCATTGCTCAGGGAAGAATATTGATAGGGAAGTTATTGATGGTTTTATTCTACGTTGTAAGTAACCTTTGTAAAATCAAAATTTAAATTAAAAAGCACACCACCATTCCTTTGAAAGGGAAGAACAATTGAAGTTGTTTCCCATAACTAGTCATAAACATAACGATTGATGCCATACTATCATACTAGCCATACGTTGACCGGCTAGGCAAACCACGAGTCGGTAGTCAGAATGCCTTGTTAATGAACCATGGTAGCCTCTTGAGTTAACATTATTGACTGTCTTAGAGTTGCAGGGCATTTCAGAGCATCCGATAAGAGAAGAGACCAGAACAGGTTAGATGGAGACTCATAACCATACAGTAGTTCTGCATGACCCTGTGTGATATGATGGCGGGGGGGGCAGCGGTGGGTGGCCGACAAGCAGTCGCTCTCCCCCTCTGTCCTCTACATCGTGCAGACTGAAGCGGGAGACGCAGGCCTAGTTCACGCCCGGATTGAACGACTGACGTACGCCAACGGTTACGTTGAGCGTGTCGTACAACGGCCGTGCGACCTGTGTGAACTAGGCCTTGTTGACCGAAGGTCATGGGGAGAGATGGCCAGAATACTAAGTTATTGCAGGGAGGAGATGGGAATACTCTACAGGGCCGCGGGATGGGAAGGAGTGAAGCAGAAATCATTGTGACTGTGCTTGGAAGATCAAAAGTTCACTCATACAATCACACCAAAGCAACCCTGGGAATATTCTGGAACACAGCAATGGTTGCTAACAGAAAAACCATTTAACTATGTCTTTGTGCCTAAACGATCATGAAATATTTATCATATGCTTTTGAAAGATATTTTCAAACACATTCGAGATTATCCTAAACTGACCCTATATTCTGAACCCTTCAAAACCCACCCTCCGAATATGTTTTTGCTTCACTCCGATTCGTTGAGTCTCACTTCGTCCGATTGAGTCTTTCCCTTCTGGTTGCTAGAGCATGTCCTATTCGTGTTTTGTGGGTTTGTCAGCATTTTTATATGGGGGCTGAGTGTCATTGGCATGGCAACCATGGTGACGTGTCGCCGCGAGTGACCCGGGCCTACTACGTGTGGAATGCTCAGGAGGCGAATCTCCGCGGACGGCATCTGCATGTCATGTCGTATATACGGCGCATGGGCGCGATGCGCTTGCCTCTGTGGCAGCATGGGCCTACGGTCTTCCAGTCATGCCCTGTCAGTAACGGTTAGAACTTCTCTCTCTCCTACCCACCCCGCGTGGCTTTATAAGGGGCAAACACAGGTGGGTTTGGAGAAGCCGATGCACTTTACCCCCCAACCCCCGAGCTTGAGCCCCATTCTGTCCCAGGTACACGGTTTCAGCCTCTCGCACGCAAACAGGACACACACACACACACACACACACACACACACACACACACACACACACACACACACACACACACACACACACACACACACACCTTAGTCAGACACTCGTTCTGGATACGCGACACGCTCCCATAAGCAAAGGTCAAAAGTCAGGGAAAACAGGTCAGGTCGTTGTTTGGGGGCAAGTTGATTGTACTTTCATTGACAATCATTGACTTTGATTGTATTGAATATAAAATTCATACAGGATAATACTATGCCAGGTGTTTTGGTTGTTTTGCGATTTTTATCATGAAAAACGTCTGTCCCTGCTATATTTCATACAGGACATAGGTTTACAGTATGTAAGTAGTTAGGGTTTGTCCGAGCCAGAAGAGCAAATAGAATGGCCCTTAATATTACATGCATCTCATTTACTATGTCAGTTAGCCCTTTACTTGAGATCAGGAAATGCTATACGTGTGTTTGCTAAGCTAAAATCATTTGTCGGCTAGCACTGTGTGCAATGTGTGAATGGGAGGTGACTGGTACCGAGCCGAGCAGCTGCTGAGACCGGTCTGTTCTGTTGTGTTCCAGATGAGATGAACGACCACCAGAACACACTGTCCTATGTTCTAATCAACCCACCCCCAGACACAATGCTGGAGCTCAATGACATTGTGTAAGTACAAGGGGAAAAGGTGTAACCTGACTCCTCCTTTCAAACGCTATCCAGAGTGTAGTTTATACTTCTGTCTGGACATAGCACAGTCTCTATGGGGACAGTACAATTCTGTAGAGATGCACTGATATATTGCCCAGCAATCATATTGCATTTACGGGCAAAAATATGTAATAAATGGAAACTGCTGATTGCTTTAAAATGGCCAGTTATTTTTTGCTCAAGTCATGTGTCTATAGTTTTATTGGTATTATTCATTTGTTGTGGCAGGTTTATTCAAGCCTAATACGTCATTTACTACATTGAAATCCATGCATTGTAAGGAAAATGGGTATTTTATGATATCGTAAAGAAATATTAAAATATATGTGGAAAAATATGTATGATTGAATTTGCATTTGTTGAAATTCAAAGCATCATCATAAGTAACATTGACATTTATTTTATTCCAGGGTACACAGGTGCAGAAATCACAAAGCATCGCCATCTGACAATTGTTTTCACTGATAATCAAAATCAATTATTGTACCATGACATTGGTTTTTGTTTGGAAATATTTTAAAAATAAGAAAACTGACAGTATGTTGCTTACATAAATATTCAACCCCTGTGCAGTGCAAGCGCTCAGTTGACACATGAAGTGAATATCCCTAAAAAGGACATGGTTACCTTACTTTCACCTGTCAACCATTAAAGCGGTCACATTTTCTGGATAAAAACCCCTCAGGGTAATGGGTACGGAATAATACCCAGGTTTTGGATATCCCAGTGAGCATAGTTTGAACAATGATCAAAATGTGAAGGCTGTATGACAGACAAATAAAGTCCCTCAAAACTCAGAGCTCAAAGAAGGAGAATGGAGAGAAAACAGAGTCAAAGCTCTGCATTATATCGGCATGTACTTGAGGGTGGGAAGAAAGACTCAAAGTATGACCTGAAAGGATGAGTGACGCAGCTGCATTTGTGGTCATATGAGACCAACAGAGAGCTTTGCAGGCAAAACCCAAAGCACTATGTGTGGTGCAAACCTCACACTGCCCAAGCATCAAGACGCAGTGAAGTATGTTGGTTGCAGAATTAGTAGGGACTGGGCAGCTTATTAAAATTGATGGAAGAACGGAGAGAGCAAAATAAAATCAGCAAAAAAAAGAAACATCCTCACTTTCAACTGCGTTTATTTTCAGCACACTTAACATGTGTAAGTATTTGTATGAACACAATTACTGTTCATACAAATATTGTGACAACAACTGAATAAGTTCCAGACGTGACTAACAGAAATGGAATAATGTGTCCCTGAACGGGGGGGGGGGCAAAATCAAAAGTAACAGTCAGTATCTGGTGTGGCCTCCAGCTGCATTAAGTACTGCAGTGCATCTCCTCCGCATGGACTGCACCAGATTTGCCAGTTCTTGCTGTAAGATTGTACCCCACTCTTCCACCAAGGCGCCTGCAATTTCCCAGACATTTCTGCGGGGAATGGCCGTAGCCCTCACCCGCCGATCCAACAGGTCCCAGACTTGCTCAATGGGATTGAGATCAGGGCTCTTCGCTGGCCATGGCAGAACACTGACATTCCTGTCTTGCAGGAAATCATGCACAGAACAATCAGTATGGCTGGTGGCGTTGTCATGCTGGAGGGTCATGTCAGGATGAGCCTGCAGGAGGGATACCACATGAGGGAGGAGGATTGCCTGCAACGACAACAAGCTCAGTCCGATGATGCTGTAACGCACCACCCCAGACCATGACAGACCCTCCACCTCCAGATCGATCCCTCTCCAGAGCACAGGTCTCGGTGTAACGCTCATTCCTTCGTCCAACCATCACCCCTGGTGAGACAAAACCGCGAGTCATCAGTGAAGAGCACTTTTTGCCAGTCCTGTGTGGTCCAGCGACGGTGGGTTTGTGGCCATAGGTGACATTGTTGGCGGTGATGTCTGGTGAGGACCTGTCTTACAACAGGCCTACACGCCCTCAGTCCAGCCTCTCTCAGCTTATTGCGGACAGTCTGAGCTCTGATGGAGGGATTGTGTTCCTGGTGTAACTTGGGCAGTTGTTGTTGCCATCCTGTACCTGTCTCACAGGTGTGATATTCGGATATACCGATCCTGTGCAGGTGTTGTTACACGTGGTCTGCCACAGCGAGGACGATCAGTTGTCCTTTCCCGTCTCCCTATAGCGCTGTCTTAGGCGTCTCACACTACAGACATTGCAATTTATTGCCCTGGTCACATTGGCAGTCCTCATGCCTCCTTGCAGCATGCCTAAGGCCCGCTCACACAGATGAGCAGGGCATCTTTCTGTTGGTGTTTTTCTGAGTCAGTAGTGGTCTCTTTAGTGGCCTAAGTTTTTATAACTGTGACCTTAATTGCCTACTGTCTATAAGCTGTTAGTGTTTTAACGACCGTTCCACAGGTACATGTTTGTTAATTGTTTATGGTTCATTGAACAAGGAAACAGAGAAACAGCATTTAAACCCTTATCTTTGAAAGACAGGGTCCTGAAAAGGGGACGTTTCTTTTTTTGCTGAGTTTACAAGGAGAAACTGCAAGACGACCTGCTTCAGTCTGCCGAATAACTGAAACTCCAGAGGAAATTCACCTTTCAGTAGGACCATGATTCTAAAGCAACAATAAGAGTGGCTCAACAACAAAAAGGTGAATGTCCCAGTCCCAGTGGCCTAGTCCAAGTGCTGATCTCAGTTCCTTTGACAATCTGTGGCACTATTTGAAAATTGCTGTCCAGAAGCTTCATCCAAACAACCTGGAGAATGCCTGCCAAGACGAATGGGCCAAAATCACTCTGACATTGTGCAAAGTTGGTGCAATACCTACCCCAAAAGACAGTTATTTTAGCAAAAGATGGCTCTTACACATTAATGTGTGGAGGTTGAATATGTAGGCAAACAACATACGTTATTTACATTTTGTTTTTCATTATTAATTACATTATTCTTTTCCAACATTAAAACAATGCCACCGTACAATAATTGATTTTGAGTTTCAGTGTTTTAAAACAAAATATCAAACCGAATGTAATTTCATTTTCAGTAATATGAAAGAATTGGTCACGGTTTAGAATATTTTTGCAAGGCATTTTACTATCGTGGACCTCCAGGAGTAAGTGGACCTCAGGTTCAAAAACACTGCTGTAGTGGTGTTGTACAAATATTGGGACTTGACCCAAGAGTTGTTTTTGCCCTAATGTCTCTCAAGGTACATTATCCGGTCAGACCCGTTGGCGGGGCCTGATGTGCCCGAGGACCCAGCCCAGGGGCAGAGCAGCAGCGGTCGGAGGATGAGGCAGGACTTCGGCACAGAGACCAGAGACGAAACCCACCTCTGAAACTGAAACCTCTCACCGCTCTCAGATCTCTTCCCACATTTCACCCCCTTGCCGACCCCATTTGCACGACACAGAGACACAAGGGGAAATCCCCCAGTTCCTCACTGCCCCTGCCCACCCTTTCACCTTCCTGCCCCCCCCCAAGCCTGTGTCAGTCTTATAAGAGCTGCTATTGAAGGATGCATGAAGAGTACCTCATCATTAACTAAGCTAACCCTTTAGAGAGCATTAGACAGGCATACTCAGACATGGCCCTCATAGCAAAAGATGCTAGAACATGAACAATACGCCAGTTGATGGAAACTGACTGTGGACAACCAGAGGAAAGGCGGATGATGCTTTGAATATCCAGACGTTTGTTTAATTTAGCTGGTTGGCACATTAGGTAGATGGAGTTCACACTTTAGTGCCAATGGAATGGTGTCAAAAGGTTATACTGTCCCCACATGCACAGATAGACCACGGGGGGAGGGGGTGTTGGGCATCAGCCCTGCCCTTTTCCCCTCAGACTCAACAAGTGCCCTTTTTGGTGGTTCCGCTGCCTGCGTTGCACCATTCGCTCCTATGGGCACGCGTCGTCCATCTGTAATGCACATTGCGCTAGCTGACGGATGCCGGTCGACACGCGCTTTTGCGCCATAAATCCAGGGGGGACATTTCTTTTCCAGATTCGGCACAAGCCCCTCTATTTGCTTTGGCCTTTACTCCCTAAATGTCTGTGCACAGCACTGTGTTCCCGGTGGACCAGCGAGCTCACCTAGCGTGCCTGTGAGTGTGTGTGGATTGTGTAATTATCAGTTGCAAAATCATGACATATACAGTTTTGTACAGAAATGCTTTCTCTTCAAAAATTCCTGGGTATATTCATGTATATACGTCAATCATGAAAGTCTAATAGCACTTTTTAAAATTGCTTCTTCTTCCCTATGAGCACAAGACTAATAAGCAAAACATGTTGAAAACAAGGCAGCATGTCTTACCCCACAAATGGTGCACCAACCCTGGGCCAATTTTGTAAATCAGTAATTTCTCTATTACAAAATACATACTTTATCCCAGTTTAGTCAAAATCAAATGTGGTGTCTGGTATTTTGTGATTTAATATGACTGATATCCGTGACTGTGTGCCAAATGTCATCAATCTTAGTCAAACCGATCGAGAGATAAACATGTGCCCGTTATAGCACCACCGTGTGGTCAATATGAAAGTTACAGTATATGTTGAGTCAAGATAGTATTTCCAATATGTACTAGATTCTGTTACTTTCTAAATATCTTTGACTGATTGATATGCATTTTTGTGCCAGAGCACGCCCAGGTGAATGTTTAGAAGTCAATAGCGACCATGTTGATTTAGTAAAAATATTGCGTTGAGCGTTCTTTGTCCATAGACGTTGCATATCAAGTTTTGTACAGATGGTTCATTCACTGCCAAAGGAGTATCTTTAACAAAAGTATTGGAAAATCCATCTTGGTCGACCTTACAGGTTCTTGAGGCAAATTTTCCATGGTGAGAGGGACCTACAGTATGTACTAAATTTCATGAGTTTATCCAAACGGGTGAGGGGTGTGACCCACCCATTTTTGCCTGCTGACAAAAGGAATATTCATGAACAGTTCCAACCAACCCTCTTGTGTTATATATAAATAAAAGGGCAGGTTGAGTTACCCTTTGAAAATGTTAAAATAAATGAAGAACCTTGATCAGTTGTGCAATGCTCCTACTTCAATCTATTCTTGTCAAAGTTTCTGGTTCTTCATGCTCCACTCAATGTTCAGCTAATGCCAGAGTTCAATCATTTCACAGTTATGACCACATTTTGAGTTACAGTATATTACAGTACAATGATCAGTTCTCAACTGTTTACAGTGGCAAACCTGCGTGTGTTATGAATACTTGTTGAGAACCATACTATATTGCACATATAAAATGACAGTTCACTCTAAAATGAGTTTATATGCGTTCAGATGTCAAATGGAGTCTAATGTTTATTTGGAATAAACAATCACATGAAGTCTGTTGAAATGGCTAGTACATTAGCTTAGAGTAATGTTGCAAGCTGGCTTCCGAGATGTCTTTTCATTTGTACTGGCATCACATGTACAGTAAATGCTAATGTTTTGTGAACTTTATACTGTTTATGTAATTATTTAAGAGATTTATTTATCAATTTATTTTATGTATGATACTGTTTGTTTGAACTGTGTGGTTTTACCATTGTAAATACTTGAAAACTTTGTATACTGATTGTTTGGTTCAATGTTCTTTTTGTTATTACAGAAATTACATTTAAAGATAGGACTTGAAATACATTTGCACTAAGCTCTGTGACAGTTAATGGAGCTTTATAGCATGACCCTTTAACCCAAAAACTAAACTATACAATAAAGCAAGACTACAGTATTCACACAGTGTGATTAAGTATCCATACAGTCAGAACTGTTACATACAGTATTTAACAGTTTCCAAATTACATTTGGAAACTTTGAATTGATCATCATTGTCAATGTAGACTAAATAATATATTTTCCTATGCGCCATTTCTGCTGGCTTGTTATCAAAATGAAATATCAAAGTAGCTGTGTTGCAATGTTAATTGACTGATTGCATGAATGAAATTGATGAGGCTTACAAGAGGGAAAAACAGCCAAGATGAGGCTTTGACATTTTATGAGGGACTGGAGATTTTAAGTGTTCCTTGTTTTGGGATGTAGTCTAACACGGAGTCCACATTCCCATTAAAGAAGTACTACAGGATATGTAAATAGTGTATCACACTTACCCGGCCTGCAGTTGGGCAGTTTACAGGTTTGGAGGGCTAAAGTGGTGTGTGGTTAATAATCACCATGGAGACAAGGAGCAGTGAATCATCTCCCATCACTTCTTGTGACCCGCCCCTCATCATTGTCATGTCAGATTGGATCCCTGAAGCCATTCAAGGCTATTCTTTTTTGGGAGAAGTCTAAAAGTACAGTACAAAAAAAGCTTGTTTGTTAATTCTGTAATATAAAAAGGGGCATGCGTACACTAAAAGCATGTTTTGAAATAAAAGCCTGCCAGACCAGATACTCTTTTCCCCAACAGTAGGCAACCTGTGTGAAGTATCACAACTAGAAAAATGAATCTGATTATATCTCCTGCTTGGTATTCGTAAGCCTATCGTTTGAAATCTTTATATGGGACCGTGCATGTCCTCCAGACTTATCCAAAATCTCTGTTTATCCTTCACTTTAATGTTTTTAATTAATATTCAAAAGTTTGATCCATTTTGTACTATTTCTTAAAAAGAAGTCTGTGTACTTCTTTACCATGGTGTAAAATATGAAACAATAAATGCTGCATGCAGCCGGAAACATTGCAATGGAAAAACACTGTTGTTTGTTCTGTCAGAGAGAAGTTATCACCAAGACACTCACAAATAGATTGCATTGCTTTTATACATTCCAAAATAATCCCTCATAACAAGCAAGCTAGTTTATTTATATTGCACAATTCATACATCGAAGCAATTCAATGTGCTTTACAAAGAAAAAGAAAAAATATAAAAATACAATAACAAAAACAAATACTCAAATGAAAACATCAAAACAACATCATAAATAAAAAATAGAATAAGAAAATATAAAAAGAATAAAAACGGGATAAAAACATAGGAAGCTATAAGGCTAAACAGTGTGGTTAAATTTAAGTGCTCAGTCATAGGCACGTGAAAAGTGTTTTTAACCTGGATCTAAAAATTTATACGTTTGGGGCACGTCTAAGATCTTCTGGTAGTTTATTCCAGTTGTGTACAGCATAACTGCTAAACGCAGCTTCTCCATGTTTAGTTTGGACTCTGGGCTCTACTAGCTGACCTGTGTTCATGGATCTAAGAGCCCTGCTCGGTTTATATTCTTCAAACATATCAGAAATGTATTCGGGTCCTAAACCATTCAGAGA
>JACXGI010019173.1:0-12477 GCA_016801175.1 Esox masquinongy
GATAGTGGGTGGAACAACGTGGATTGTGGGTGGAACAAAGTACTTCACAGTGTATTTGTGCATTTGTCTGAAAGAGACAACAGAGTGGATGTTTTGGATAATTAACTGGTCATTGTAGTCTTAACACCTCCTGTACAGGTCAGTCCCAGCCCACTCAGCCCTGCCAACACTCAGAACGGAGGGTCAGCCCAGGTCAAGTCAATTCAAACTTCATAATCAGTCTAATGGGCAGCGGAACAGATGTCAGAGTAGCATCATCAGCACTGCCGGGGCCAATTCCTTCCATCCTCCACACACCCACCCACACACACACCCACACACTTCAGAGGAATTCAAGATCTGAGGCCATCTGACATATTCATTAATAACTGTACATAATTTTAATCTTTCTGCATCTCTGACAGACGGAAATCAATTATCATCAGGGCAGAGCAGGTGAGTAATGACTTAACGTCCGTTAACCTCGTCTGCAATGTCAGGTGCAGATTTAACAAACCAGAAGTGATCTGACAGGGCAGAGAACAGGTTGAATACAGGCCAATGGGGGATCAGAGGTACTACACTGTCCGAGGCTCCTCCTGTGTCCCCATCACATGCTCCTGTCCTCCTGTCTCCCTGTCCTCCTGCTGTCCACTAATATAGACCGTACCCTGACAGCCAGGAGACAAATATCATTTTGTGTCCTAGGCTGGTCCAGCTAACACACTGCTTCTGGGGGACAGCTACAGCTGCAGCACGGGACCTAAACCAGCTCACTGCCCTCGTCTCCATCTGACAGCAAATCTGCCCGATGAAGCAAGAAATATTACAACCCTGTTTCCAAAAAATGCCGGGACGCGGCATAAAATGTAAATAGAAACAGAGTGCAATGATGTGCAAATCATTTAAACCCCATGTTCAATAGAAAATAAAACAAAGACAACGTATCAAATGTTGGAACTGAGAAATTGTATTGTTTCTTGAAAAATATATGCCCACTTTGAATTTAAGGCCAGCAACATGTTTCAAAAAAGTTGGGACAGGGGCAACAAAAAAATTGGATGTCCATGATGTTCGGGCTGTCAGACGGCACAGCATTAAAAACAGACACGATTCTGTAGTGGAAATCACTGCATGGGCTCAGGAACACTTCTGAAAACCATTGTCTGTGAACACAGTACATCGCTGCATCCACAAATGCAAGTTAAAACTCCACCATGCAAAGAAACCATTACATAAACAACCAAATATCAGCAAGATCCAGAACCGCCGCCGCCTTCTCTGGGCCCGAGCTCATTTACAGCACTTGAGCTCCTCAGTTCCCAAACACTAAGAGAGTTTTGTTAAAAGAAGAGGTGATGAAACAGTGGTAAACACGCCCCTGTCCCAACTTTTTTGAAACGTGTGGCTGGCATCGAATGGGCATGTATTCTTCCATACACGATAACATTTCTCAGTTTCAACATTTCACTTTGTCTTTGTACTATTTTTAATTAAATATAGGGATAAATGATTTGCACGTCACTGCATTCTGTTTTTATTTGCATTTTACACAGCGTCCCAACTTTTTTGGAAACAGGGTTGTAATTAATGCCTGGAAAATGTATCTTTAGAATAAGACCGTGTCAGTTCAGTCAGTTACGTGGCCTACCGCGACTCGGAGAACCCTGGGAGACGTCTTGCTCTGGGGTACCCCATCCCACTCTGGGGGGTCACTAACTCTGGCCACGAGAATACAACTCCCACAACAACAAACCAGCGGACAGAAGTATGAACTAACCTAACAGACCGTCTGCCGCCGCTATTTAGTCTACAGTTTGGAGGTGGCTTCATATCCTGAGCATCTTATTCTGCGTGCTGAGGAAGAGCACAGGGAGCTGTTCAGGTGGTCAGGATCGACATACACTGTCCACCGGTACTCTGCCTGCCGGAGAGAATTTGTGTAGCCGGGGGTGATCGGGGTTGGAGGGGTCTGCCATGCTCTTTTCCTGCCTCCTTGCCGGCCCTGGAGTCACGCAGGACCTCGATGGACGGCCGGTGATCCTGCCGACGCCCCGCCGAACTGGGCGTGTCTTCCTGGCGATCACTGGGATGTCGTCTTCCCACCTGAGATTGTGGGACACAATGGTCCCTGGGAATTCGAATGATCTGGCTGAACTTACAGCTGCTCCCCTTGGTGCGAAGGAGGAAAGGTGGAGGGTGACTGTTCTAAAGCCAAGGTTATTACATGGAGGATGTAGCAAAGCCCCATAAGGCAGTGTGTGTGTGTGGGGGGGGGTTCTGGCAATTGCAATAAACTTCCTTATTATCTAATGCCGCTCTGCTGATACTGCGACCACACAGGGAGAAAGGTGTGGACCTTGGGGGCAAACTTGACACCTTCTATTGCCGTAAACACACATTTCAGTCAATATTAAAACAGCATGCTATGTTAGGTTAGATTAATGTATGTCTGTGTGCTTATGGGTCACCTGTAGCTCTGATTGGCTATGGCATCCATTCTCCAAGAGGAAGCCCAGGCCTGGACTAGACAAACATTGTTTTATTTGTTTTTGTATACTTACTACTGAAAATAAAACTAAATTAAAATAACCCATATCAGACAATTTTAAGAAGAGCGTCATATTCTTCTCAGGGCTATATATCAAGTGATTCAAATGCCATCAGTTCCACTTTGAATTAAAAAGGGAAAATTAACAGTATGTACTGTTAGCTTTGGCTGTAGTCTTATTTTGTCTAATAAATTAAATCAGTCAATAGGCTTTGAAAGTACAAGCCCAGCATTTAAACTCTAGGGAATATCCTAATTTATATGTCGTACTAAATACCTAACAAGCCCAGTGTTTCCTCTCTAGGCGACTCCTAACATGGAGGCCATACAGCCCACTCTGGCCCATGGACATCAGAGTCCCAGCCTGAAGTCAATGGAGAAACTAGAATGAGAAAGAGGATTAAAGCAGGCTAGAGAGGCTCTCTGTGGACCCACGCTGACGACTGCTCAAAACCCTAAAAGGCTAAGAAGGTATTAATCAATGGCCCACCGGTGGGTGGGTGGGTGTGTGGGTGGGTGGGCATTCTGAACAGGCTTTATTCACAGTTACGTGGGCAGAGTAGGAGAACGTGTAGGAGAACGTGGATCAACTACAGTTAGTCTCATACAACGAGACCCGCACAAAAAGCACAACCCTTTCCCACTTGGCACCCAAAGTAGGCTAACGGAACCCCTGAAGGAACCCGAAAATGGAAAGATCCAGAACCGTATAGGAACCTGGCCTGGGTTTAAGACCTTGCAATGTTCTTCTTGGCTCTGACGCACTGCGATAAACGCGTGACCCTAACCCGAGGAGTGAATTTGGAGTGCATTTGATTTCCAATTTCATTAAAACTGAGCAAATGCAGTGTTGTCTCCCCGCCCCCCACAAACACACACACACACACACACACACACACACACAGACAGACAGCAGACACACACACACACACCCTGCCGTGACTACACTCCTGGCCTACTTTACAAGGCAGCGTGAAGAATTGGCTTCTCCTATTCTCCCGCTCCCTCAGTGCTTCTCGTCTCTCTGGCACGTTGGAAGAAATTGACTGAGGCGTCAGCCTGGTGGGGAGGCTGTGTGTTGGGACTTTGAAGCCGCTCCGGGAGAAACCCGCTCTTGTTTTCTTCTGATTGGGGAAATGGCACGGAGAAGAAGGAAGAAGATACTCTGTTTTTCCGGCTGTCATTTTTGTCCCTTAGGTGGTTGGGTGTGTGAGAGCACACCCGAGTTAGCGTGCATGTGTGTGTCTGTGTGTGTGTGTGTGTGTGTGTAGGCAGTCTGAAGTGTGTGATTGGGCAGAGGGGAGTCATCATTCACTGTTAATGGACTGGCTCTTGCTCCAAGCAGAGCCTGGTTGGGTCGGGTTGGGTTTGGGTTTGATATTGCCATGGTTTTGATATTGCCATGGTTGCCATAATTACTGGTGGATATTAACGGTTCCGTCAGACGCCGAGGGCAAATGGAACATACTATGGTTGTCACATTTGAAACTGAACCTCCAACTGTGGACTCATTCAACCACACCTAGAAATCTAATCCAGCAACATGTTGACAAATGACCAGATCTTTTGTTATTTTGTCCCTCAACACAGCGTCCGCATTTGCCAGTGGGCGGGGCAGCCCCTCATCCACCACATAAGGACACCAGTCTCAGCCAACCAGAGGTTTTCCACAGCCTCCGACTGACAAGCTGTCCGACACAAACTCACCGGCGGCGCAGTCGTCCTCGTCCGCCCCGTTCTCGCAGTCGCGCTCGCCGTCACACCGCCACGACAACGAGACACACTTGTTGGTGGAGCCGCCGCAGTCAAACCTCCCCGGGGGGCACGTCTGTTTGCCTGGAGGGGGAGGAGAGCACGGGTCAGGCCTGTTCCCTACACGCCGCCCCTCGCACCGCTCTGCAGACCTGAGACCACTGGCTGGCTGGAAGTGAACATCTACCAGGGCGGTCCTAGTGCACGTGGACGAGAACACACAGTGACAACGCCATCATCACGACACGGGCATGTATTTAATCCTGGGCGTAGGGCCACGGCCTTCATTTCGCATCACATGTGCCCGCTGTCAGCCCCTGGTGGCCTTCAACGCGGCCCCTAGTCGTGACAACCCCTTGAACTCTGTGGGGACACGGAACATGTTGTACTAATGTTCAGCTGGCCGCGGTGTAAAATATCTTGACCAATCTGTTGGTCGCCCCAGTTGGCACGGCCCTTGTTTGATCCAGATTACCCTTCTCTGTGTTTAGAATGAAACCCTGCTGTCGTTAATTATACATCTCTGCTTACATACAGCCGGCGAGATTTAAGTCATTTTTCATAGCCGCCACGGAATCAAATCAATAAGCTAACTAACATCCTCTGATGGGAAGTAGATTGGGTCTTGTTTTCAGGTGGTTTAGTCAATGAGAGTGTCACAACCTATTAGTTATATTAGTCTGTCATAATCAAGCTTCTGTTTCTTTTTGAAGACCAGACTTTTGTTCTGGTTCTGGCTGCCAAACTTTTCTTTGCATTTTAGGGGGGAAAAGAATGACCTTTGCTAAAGATCCAGAAACGTCTGGGCTTGAAATCGCCATAATTAGTCGCTGGCTGAAATGTGGCTTCCCGAGGTGCAACCACTGCATAAATTACTTCATTTGTGTCGCTAAAAAGCTTTCAGAAAGAAGCATAAATGGGCTGTATTTTGAATAAAAAAAACGTAAGAGGTTAAATTATATGGGCTACTGTTTTGGCGCTGGCAGCTTTAAAATCAGATTTCTGACAGTTCTACTGATGGATTTAACATAGCCATCACAGTTTTTTAAGATTGCTAACAAGCATTGTTCAATACTCCGGATACATGTGCAAAACTCTAAATACAGTTATCAAAACAACATGCAAGTTGGCAATGCACATCACACATGTCTCAAAATGCAAATCTTTCCACCAAATGCAAGCTTACAGTCTCTCATGACATGCACACTTTGTCATTCATAGTAGTATGACCTACACAACTCTAAAAATAGCTAACACTTGAAAATGGGTCAATTTGTCTTTAATATCATATTTTTTTTATATTAACCAACAGTCATTTTTACAAAAGAGTGGCAAACTTGTACTGTATAGAATATTCTGCAAGATATGTAAAGAAATAAAGCAGAAAGGCTGCAATATGCTTCAATACAATTTACTGGATTTTTGCCAACTACTGTAGTTTGCTTTTTGCAGAGTAATTCCAAAATACACAAAAATAAATAATTCCAGTACTGTTAAACAAACAAAAAGTTGATACACATTATCAATATGCATAGCATGTTGTCCAAATGAACAGATATATAACAGCTGTGAATTAAGAGTTATTTTATTTTTTTTTTTGAATTTCTATTTGTCTTTTACTGTAGAAATGTAAAAAAATTAGCCATCTAATTCAATTTTGTGTAGCTTTTGAACTTTACACATTTTGATTAGGGTATCTTAACATTTGCAAAATGGTCTGTACAGTAGATACATAGAGTTTTCTTGGTAAATGTGTTTTTGTGAGACAAGTGCTTATGACATTTTAAAGATGTTGTCATTGAATACATTTTGTGTCGAAGCAATACCAAATGGTCCTCAGGCTGCCACATGGAGTGTTGTTGTGAACTGTATTTAGAGTTTCCCACAGGCTGCCACATGAAGTGTTGCTGTGAACGGTATTTAGAGTTTTTCACATGTATCTGCAGTATTGAACAATGCTTGTTAGCGATCGTAAAAAACTGTAATATAACTAAGGTGTAGCAAAAGAAGCAACATCTCTTAGATGCCTTCGTATAATCACTGATTGAAACTGTCAAAGCAATGCAGTGGAAGATCCAATTGATGGATTCTCAAAAAAAACTAAAGTTCTCAGTGCAAAGAGAAGAACAGAACTACATTCACCCTTTACGTTCTCCAACCACGGTGAATGACTTGAGGAAATAGAAGTAGACAGAAATTAAGTGAATAAAAGGAGTATTTCTTGTCAAATGGATACCAACAACGGCTCACCTTCTGGTTCTCCTCAGGAAGGAAAAGCAGAAATCCCCCTAACTAATTAGACCCACCACCAAGTCCCATTGGCGGTGTGTTGGCGGTGTGTTGGCAGTGTGTTGGCGGTGTGTTGGCAGTGTGTTGGCAGTGTGTTGGCAGTGTGTTGGCGTGTCTCTGGCATGGTCTTTTGAAGGTCGCTGGATAGTGGGGGAGAGCAGCTGGCCTCTAGGTGAGGCAGAGACTGTGGTGAGGCCTGACGTAACATCCAACTGCCCCCAGGACAAACGCTGACCTCAGCCCTGGGGGTTCTGGGTAAAAAAAACAAGGTAGGCTACGTACTCAGAGAACATGTGATTGGACTGAGATATTTACTAGGAGAGAGAACGAAAGAAAATGGGGTAATTTGAAGAGTGGATTTAAAAAGTGGAAAAGGGATGACGGAAAAAAGGGCAAACATTAAAAGAAAGATGTAGTAAGGTAAAGGATGATATGGTACAGTAAAGAGTGATATGGTAAGGTAAAGAGTGATATGGTAAGGTAAAGACAGATTTGTTAAGGTTGTTATGTTAAGGTAGAGACTGATATGTTAAGTCAAAGGGTGATATTGTAAGGTAAAGGGTGATATGTTAAGATAGAGTTATACGGAAAGGTAAAGAGTGATTTGGTAAGGCAAAGAGTGATATGGTAAGATTAAGAGGGATATGGGAAGGTTGATTACTGACATACACTGTCCAAAATGAAAAGCCCTCCAGGAGGAATAGACAAGTCAACAGGAAACAGAGATGAGAAGGGAGTAAGAGACACACAGGGGAAGGAGAAAATTCGTAGATGTCACAGACCAAATGACCTTTACAACTCTCATCCTCCAGCCAAACGAAAGCTTTCCCTACTGAGCGGGAGTGTGGAGCACCATGGGAAAGAAAGTGTGAGGAGGTCGGGCGCAAGTCTTCCATCAGAATAAGAGAGAGACGCTGTGCAGGAGGAGCTTTCCTATCTAACCGATCACCCTTTGATGAATCCACACATTTTTTTTTTGCGGGGGGGGGGGTTTAGCTCTCCAGTTTTATCGACCAGATAGTGTAGCATAGTCCGGCTGATTTCACCTCTCTAGTTACTTTGACCGGACTTCTGTAAAAATGCTGCGCGACTAGTTGAACTTTCCACATCCTTCTGTCCAGAGCGGTGAGTCACAGCTTGTTAGCATGTAGCAACGTGGGTGCTATCAGTCAGACCCTGGAGGCTTATCTGAAGTCAATTACTGACAGAGTGACATTTGTGTCGGAGATTTTAATCGCTAGAACGACAGACAAGTGTTCCACGCTTCCACCACTATGACACGCGAGATGATAAGGAATTACGGATCTGTAGAACAGAAGTTAGGTCATGAACTTCACTAAAAGTCCATTGATGTTTCCATGATCTGAGGGAACCATGTGTTCCGTGAGGGAAGCGTGTGTTCCGTGTCTCGGTCATGATGTATGCTCATTTGTAATTACAATATAGTGAAGCAGATTAACTCCACGGCCCTATGTGGGGAACGGGTAGATTGATCCACATCGATGTGATGGTAAATCTCATTAGTCTATAGCTGCCTTGCCAATTTTTTTGTCAGATGGATTAAAAAATGTATTGATATCAGTCATTGCTAAATTGATGCTCTATGTAGATACTATTTTCTGTTATTCATTTCTCACTCTAAAACTAGATTTTAACCTGACCTGGGTTTAAAGCAGTGTTACATTTGCCTCCCACATGCCTCCCAGAAAAACTGATATTTACTATCGTCGTGGTTAAATTGGGCAAAATCAAGATGTCATCAGTAAGACCATCGTTCCACTCAGTCTCAAAACTGAGTCCTATCTGAAACCATTCCTGTGATTGTGTTTTTGCTACATCCATCGTGAATAATGTCTGAATAATGACCTGACTGTTCTGCAATACGTATAGTTACTGCTAAATAGATCACATCATGGTAATAAAGGTCACGATTGACCACCATGTCTTATGAAATCCCACATAAACACCGGACCTGTGGTGTTTGATACGACACCCTGATGAAGACGACTTGGCTGTCGAACCTCGGTATGAATTAGCGTGTGCTGCTACTGCTTTCCCATTCAAATGACACAACGTCTTGGCCTGTCTATGTTATCGCTTCTGTCTCCTCAGGCTGACAAGGCAACCAAACAGCCTGCCGGCGTGTCCCGCGCCTGGTCGTGGAGAGGCTCAAACAGTTACTTGGCCTGGACTACTGAGCTTGAGATACGGCACCAAGTGCTCAGATAGCATAAGTCATGGGCAGATTTACCGCTTCATTAAGCCAGGTTAGCGTAGCCACGTCCCTCTCCGTGAATTATGGATCAGGTGGAGGAGCGCCAGATCCCTGAGCTGCAGTCAGATCCATGAGCTGGTTAGCTACGGGAGCTAGAATTAGCATTCTACTTCATCTGCTGTGGAGTATATAGGGTCCGTTAGCGGTAGCCAGGCCATGTCTCTGAATGGTAGTTTAGGTACAGCGAGCGTATCCACCCAGGCTAGTTACCAGGGCGAGCATTAGCATATATGATATCCGCATACACGATATCCGCGTCCTAACTACGGATGGAGTACATGAGCGCTAACTACAGTGAGTGTATCAGCCTGTGATGTTAGTACGCTGCGTCCCAGGTTCAAGGTTTAACGGCTACAAGAGGATTATAATATCCCATAACACTTTACACCACTATTCAATAGGGGGTCTGCGTTCGCAGGGAATTATTACAGCGGCTGTACGTGGCAAATATGTGTTAGGGTTTGGTCTGCTTTGCTACAGATGGGCCTGAAAGTCCTGCCTTCATAACATTCAGTCCAGTGTCTATGATTCAACACAAATCTGAAACTGTACTTGTGCAGAATTTCTCTTTCTGGTTTTAAGTTAGCGTTCATTTATTTAACCAACTGCATTTTTTATGAGCAAAGGCACAAACACTTCACTACACCCAAAACATTTGCTATAATATGAATGCAATATTAAAATAGACACACCCTCCCAGCCCACTAAAATACACATCGTCACACAACTAAAATCTTTTCTGTCATTAACCATTCCCCCTAAAGTCATCTTAGTGGGATTGAAGCTACTGTCTTTACAAAGAGAATTAACCCACTCCCTCAGCAAATAGTCTATTATCTGCTGTGGCTAGGACGGTCCGGCAGTTCAACATTCATGTTTCCTGGGACGGTCCGGCAGTTCAACATTCATGTTTCCTGGGACGGTCCGGCAGTTCAACATTCATGTTTCCTGGGACGGTCCGGCAGTTCAACATTCATGTTTCCTGGGACGTTCCGGCAGTTCAACATTCATGTTTCCTGGGACGTTCCGGCAGTTCAACATTCATGTTTCCTGGGACGTTCCGGCAGTTCAACATTCATGTTTCCTGGGACGGTCCGGCAGTTCAACATTCATGTTTCCTGGGACGGTCCGGCAGTTCAACATTCATGTTTCCTGGGACGGTCCGGCAGTTCAACATTCATGTTTCCTGGGACGGTCCGGCAGTTCAACATTCATGTTTCCTGGGACGGTCCGGCAGTTCAACACTCATGTTTCCTGGGACGGTCCGGCAGTTCAACATTCATGTTTCCTGGGACGGTCCGGCAGTTCAACATGCCGTCTTTGGTGCACAAGCACGGTGGCTGCAGCGTGGATTCAAATCTGACCCACTGTTCTTTCGGGGGCGAAAACTCTGTCCTCCGTCTTTCACCATTTCCTCTCCAATAAAGCAGAAAATGCCAGAACAAAATAATATATTTAAAAAGAAAAAGCTGAAGTTATGGTTTTTGATGGCAAAGTCTTCTAGGTCCTAATGCAGCAATGCATTTCCAAAACCAGACCATACCATCACCCTGCTGGACCCCTGTCCCCTGTCTGTGAATGAGAAGTCCTAATACAGGGCATTTTACAGCTGGTTTATTCACCATAAGATGGCTACATAAGAAAACTACACAACCAAGTAAAAGTGCTTTGTGCTCAATGAAGTTATTCCAAAAAAACTAAAAAGATTAATGTTAATTATGGGCCATGATTCTACCTTATCTTGCTGTCGAGACACTGAGGTGTGGCATTTCATACACGGCGTACATTACACACAAATTTCCAGACATCAGTATATTTCACCTGAATCCCGGAAAGCTGTTCATTTTTCAGTCGTTTTGGGGATGAAACCTGCAAAGCAGAGGCATCAGCTTGAGTCTTTTATGTGCCGGCACTGCGCTACTCCAGTGCGCGGGTGTGTGCGCATGTAGATACGTGCCTGTTCTTACACCTGTCCCCACAAGTCCAAAGGCTAGGAGTCAGGGTAAAACAATCGGGCTGTTAGGGGTTAGGCTTAGCCGTTAGGCTAAGGTTTAGGTCAGATAATCAGAGAGTTAGGGGATAGGGAGTAGGGAATAACTGTTCTGGTCCCTACTGAACTGTGTATTTGTGTGTGTGTGTGTGTGTGTGTGTGTGTGTGTGTGAACAATATGGATGGCCAAAGGCGACAGCAATTGAATACAGGGCGCATCAAGGGAAGGAAAGAGCCAGAGTAAATAAAAGAGAGATGGAAGAAAAAGAGAAAGAAAGCCAAAAAGAAAGAGATTCAAGAAGGCAAAAAGAATAAATTAAGGAAAATGTATAAAGAAAGAGACAAATAAACCAGAATCCAGTAGTGCCTCATCCCTAAGTGAAGGTGTGTAGTGTAATATACTGACCATCAGCAGATTTAAAACAGGGGTTTTACCGTTACAAACACAGGTGCACGGCCCGGTTCTCAACAGAATAACATCAATTTAGATTATACGTCTACAGAACATTTCATTACAAGAGAACGGATACAGATGTGTTTTATGGAAGAGACAAAAAGGCTCAAACTGAATGTTTAAGAATAACACTGAAATTAATTTAAAATTAACACTGTTCAATTCCCTGGGAAAAACATGCTAAATTCCCGCTCATTGCACCACAGCCGCCGATTCACAGTTGACATGGCGATGTTTCATTACAGTTTTATTACGTTTTAATTGATGTCAGATGGTACAGCATCACACAGGGCTGGGCTCATTTGCAGCAATAATTTACAGACTGTTCATGTTGAGCATTTTGACACCATTTCTACATCCTACATTTTTTTAATTTGTAGTATTTCAGAAGGTTACGGTTCACTGCTTAATAGCGCTGTGAATTAATTCTTAACAAATCGTCTGGACGTCCATCAAAGTCATTCTCAGCATTCACTAACGACGTACTTCTGATGAAACAGGTGGACGAGTTCAACAAGGAGATGAGAGAAAGATGTTCTTTTGATGAACAGGTTCCCCTTCTCTCGTGATGACATTTACAACAGCGCAAGGAGATACAGACGCCTCTCCATTCGCCCACTTGCCAGTCCATTTTAATACGGCTGTAAGACAGGGGGAGCCACTTTGAGAGCCAGCTGTGAAGATCTGTCCCTTGACATCACAGCAGCAGTTTGTCCTTTCAGCCGTTCAGGAAGTCGAAATTCGGATAGTGTCAAGTGGACTGCATGTCGAGCTATAAACAGGGATTTTTTTTGCCATCCTCAATCTTGAGAGTACTGACATTCACTGTATACCTCCATTTTGAAAAGCAGAGAGGAAATGACTGAAAAACAAGTCCATGTACCTGCTGACTTCCTGTTTCTACAAACATCCTGATTTCAAAGAATTTATTCCCTGATACAAAGATAGTAAATAACAGAAATACCGTGGGTACTTTGTACTCTAAATTATTTATGAATAGTAATATTACCAGTAATAATAAACAAGTATGGACCCTGCTGCCATAACAACATCAATCCACAATTTGTGTTGACTGAACAGATGTATCGTGAGGCAAGCTTTCTGTCTGCCACTACCATGCTAGCTCTCCTTCTGTCACTACCGAGCTAGCTCTCCCCATCACTACCGTGCTAGCTCTCCCTCTGTCA
>JACXGI010019174.1:0-12400 GCA_016801175.1 Esox masquinongy
TGTCAATGGTCGTCTTTTGGACAGCTGTCAAGTCAGCAGTCTTCCCCATGATTGTGTAGCCTACAGAACTAGACTGAGAGACCATTTAAAGGCCTTTGCAGGTGTTTTGAGTTAATTAGCTGATTAGAGTGTGGCACCAGGTGTCTTCAATATTGAACCTTTTCACAATATTCTAATTTTTTGAGATACTGAATTTGGGTTTTCATTAGTTGTCAGTTATAATCATCAAACTTAAAAGGAATAAACACTTGAAATATATCAGTCTGTGTGGAATGAATGTATACATTATACAAGTTTCACTTTTTGAATGAAATTACTGAAATAAATCAACTTTTTGATGATATTCTAATTATATGACCAGCACCTGTATGCATAAAATAGGCTGCAAATGTTTCACAATTTATGGATGTAGATACTCCAAAGTTAAAGCTGACAGTTTGCACTTTGAATAGTTAGTCATAGTTACACAGCAAATCCAATGTGCCAGATTTCAGAGCCAAAACAATTAAACTTGGGTTACTGTCCACATAATTATGGACTGCATTGTTTCTGGTCCCTGACCTTTTCACAGCCCCAATAGTGTATTAGTGTTATGAAAAGGCTACAGTGAAATACAGAAATGCCATAAATGACAAAGAATATTCAGGCAAGCAAAATATCACCAAACAACAAATCATGTTATGCTTTCATACTTTAAAAAGTCACTATTCAAAGTCCAGTCACCCAGACACAATAACAGTCAAAACAGTAATCTTTTATTGTGTTAATATTCCAGTTTCCACCATCATGATGCCATGATGTGTTCCTCTAGCTATTTACAGACAACTTCAGTGTGCTGCGGCTCTCAGTTCCTGTGTTGAAGGCAAATCCACTGAAAAGGGAACCCCGCTCAGGGGCTAGGTTTTCTGCATGTACAGATCTAGCATCAGCTTTCACTTCCCAAGTCCTAATCTTAACTATTAGTGGGGAAACTGCTAAACTGAGCCTAGATCAGCACCTTTGGGCAAATGTACCCTACATCCATTGGGTCACCTGTTCTTCATTGTAAATGGGTTGGCCTCCTGGTCCAGTGCACCGTCAACAGGGTTGGCCCCCTGGTCCAGTGCACCGTCAACAGGGTTGGCCCCCTGGTCCAGTGCACCGTCAACAGGGTTGGCTCCCTGGTCCAGTGCACTGTCAACAGGGTTGGCCCCCTGGTCCAGTGCACCGTCAACAGGGTTGGCTCCCTGGTCCAGTGCACTGTCAACAGGGTATCCTGTCTATTTCTGAAAGGACATCAAACAAGACTTCCCAGTTGTGCCTGGAACAACTGAAGTGGCCAATACGTCCCTAGCATAAAGGATGCGTTCCAAGCTGACTACATTGCAGATGCTGCATTGCATCAACCAATGGTTGCATGCCACATATCATCAACGAACCATGTGATTACTAAATGACATAGCTAAAAGATATAGTCAAGAGATTTTTCAGTTTTTTTGCATTTTAGGCCTAATTTTCCACTTACTAATGTTGAATCATCTTTCAGAATTGTTTTCTGGTTCAATTTCTGAACATCTTTGGCTGGCTTAGTTGGTTGACATTCTAATGGTATTCGATGGACATACCAAGATTTCTCCTCAAGAAACTCTATGGGATCTCATGTTTTTATTGGCCAAACATGCATGTCCATATCTAAGCACTTGGTTACTCCCACAATTATGGTCATTCATGTGTAAATAAAAATTTATAATTTGAATTGTCCAAAACAAGTTAAACACTTAAATAGAAATAAACAACATTATACACATTCATGCCTTTAATACTGAAAGTAGCCAGGTGTTTTTATATTGACCTGGGATTTTGGGGAGTCCATGAACTAACACTAACATGGGTCATGTAAATGATTCAGCCAGAAAAAGAAATTCAGGAATGGAAATTTCACTGAAAACAACTGAAATATCAATTTAAAGAACATTATGAACTCTGTCAGGTACTGCTGAGCGACTTGTATATTGTATGATCTGTTGCATTGTGGTTAGTTTATTACAAAATAATAATAAAATCTTATCTTTAATTGTTTTTGTAAATATGAAATTATTAAATACCGTATTTACGGTAAGTAGGGTTGATTGTTTTCCCTGTCAAAAATCAAAACTTTTCACCATTTTGAATAGACTGCACATTGCAATCTATTGTTGTATTTTCTCAAAGGAATCCCAAATGATGCCTACAGCTGGGGCCCTTTCTTCTAACTCTCTTCTCTCCTCACTGTCCCTCACCTGCCTTTTACCTGTCATGGACTGTAGTTTAAATGCTGTAACATAACAGGTTAAAACAATAACAACCCCATCATGGCAGCACTGGGCCATTACTGCAGTGCTTATCACCATCATTTATTCATAACACTTTAATGTTATATTTTAGTGTTGTACAGTATATTCATTTGTTTTCATCTGATGACATTATTGTGTCATTAAAGGGGGGTCTGAAACTCCTGAACTGGCTTTGTTTCAGATTTGACTCATTAGGAAATGCTAGTGGCTATGATTGAATTGAAATGCGAGTTGATGGGTTTTTTTTCAGTAAATCACAACAAACAATTAGTAAGAGGCAAATAGAAAGTGAAGCTGACACTGGGTTTGACATCTGAGTGCATGCTACAATGCCTGACATACATTTAGAGGACAGTAGCAGCTGACTCAGGCACAAGCCCACCTCAGTTTCTATGACCAAAAGGTATCATATACACAATTATTTGGACAGATAAATACTTTTCTCTGTTTCACATTGGAGACACTAGCTGCCTAACGCCACAACAGAGCTGTCCGACTAAATTGTCTCAGGCGTTCGGAGCTTCAAAGTAGATAAAGCGTGCTTTCTCATTAAGTGCTCATTAAGTATTTCAGCCATCAACAGAGCAACCTTACTGTCTCTAGTCACTGGGTTATAGATCCTTCTTTCTCAGTCCGTGTCTATTCAGGATGCAGTGGATTATGGTCAGGGCAGTTAATTTTCTGTGCTGGTCTAGGTTGTGTCTTTGCCTAAAGAAACGACCTCCCCAAATCCCAGTGTCTCAGTTTGTTTCTGTGTTTCCATTACTTATTTAATAACAAAAGAAACAATCGCTCAGCATTACTGCCAGTAGGTTCGTGTAGTCTGCCTGAAACACAGCCTAGAACATTTGAGAGGAAAACCAGCAATGTCTTGATCTGGCGTCACTCAATTTCCAGTAATCTGGGTGATACAGTATCTGTTTGATCGGCCATCTTGGTTTGTGCAGTGTCTCTGAGCTCAGGTTTATGAGTGGAGATGTGACTCTCAGATTGTGTCCCAAAATTAAGAAACGGTTCTTCTTTTCATCTTCTTCATTCATTTCATCGCCACCACTACAAATGATGTTGAGACAAGGACATTTTCCAATCTACTCGGACACAATTTCAACAGCAGGCAGTTTGCATTGTGTGGTTCTAAGGCCTCTGAGGAGACTAGATGGATAGGCAGGGCTGGGCTACAGCTGAGCAGAGTTGGGATCAATTCCATTTAAATTCCAATCAATTCAGGAACGACACTGAAATTCACATTCTTTTTAATTTCTTTTTAAATGATTAAAATTTGGAATTGGAATTTCAGTTAATTGCAGAGTTGAGTTGATTCTTCTAATTATTTCTCTTGAATCAGCTTCTTACAAAGAGCAATGATGCCTTATAAACCTTCAAAGCACAGCGTACAGTAATCCCGTCATGGGCACGGTACCAAACTACAGTAAAGCAAGAAGGTGTGAGATGCCGCTAAGCATTTAGTCACGATATTTCTTTACTTCTCACTCTAGGACTACACGCGTGCTATGACTGTCAATAAGGCAACGCGGTACTTCATATAAAGCCTTGTAGCGCGTGTTTCTGTTTCTGTTTTTTTCTGACAGCTGGCGCCTCTGGTGCAGTTGATACTGCTAACTGAACTAATACAAGTCTCTCTCAGAGACGCACTCAATTAGTCAACAATGGAACTTCAAGTATTTACTGCATTAACACTCTCACAGTCAAAGAACAGTGTGTGCTGTTGACTAGTAGTTGAGCGTATTTAGTGACGAAAAAAATATCAACTTTCAACTTAACTGAATAACAACGACAAATGCTAAATGTTTTGCGCTTTCTGTAAGAAATGTTGCTTTCAATACATTCAGGTTGGCTTTGTGGTGTCCTATTGGCCTACTGTTTTTGCAATCTATGTACTATTTGTAATTTGTATATGGCAACTTCAATAAATATGTATACATAGAAAATGCATTGCACAAATCCCATTCATTGAAACTCTGGTTAATATAATTACTATTATAACTAGTGATAAATTATACCTGGTGCATCTCATCATATTCTACCAGTTAATCCATCAAAAAATAATTCTGGTCAAAATACATTATACTGCAATTATACTAAAAATAAAAATATAAAGACGCTGTCTACAAAAACAAATCCAGCTGTCGACCATATACTTTACAGATTATCTGTTTTAGTTAAACTTGTTTTGTATGATACTGTAGATTTCCACTTTGGCAAAGGGAAGTGACAATAATGTTGTACACTTAACCTTCTGGAACATTGTACAACAACAATAGATCTTTAACAAAAACAAAAAGACATTGTGCCATTTCCATTCCTGCTGCAAATTGTCCATCTTTCATTATAAATACATGACATCCATAAGTAAACATAGGCAACAGTAAATAGAAAATAATGTGGACTGAAAATTTCCCAATACCAATGGCGTATCCTGCCGTATCACACAACTAAATACTGTTGAAATAACATAGGCTTGATTGCAATACCACGAACATAGGCCTGATTCACATTCAAAAACACATGTACTGCAATTCTCTCTTCAAATGTCCACAGAGGCCAATCAGCCCCAAGTACAGAAGGGCTGATATCAATTGCTCACCATACAGTATTTAGTCCTTCAACAACTAGCCAGAAACAACAAGGCAGAGGGAAGGTGACTACTCTCCATTTGGGATCACTCCGACAAAGTGGGCTCCTGATTTGCAGTTTGCAACATTGAGCACTTGGCCACAGCGTCTCACATAGCTTCACGACTTCATAGTGCATATTGGCACGACGATTACTAGAATCACAGTGCAGGCAGCAGCGGCAATCAGAGCTCCAATCTTGCACACCTTGGCCCTCCGAAACTCTGCCTCCTTCCTCTTTAGCAGGGAATCGTAACCTGGTGTGTAGATGTCCTCCATCCAGTACTCCAGGTTGTTGGGGTTCAGGGACTCCTGCGTCTGAAAAGGGAAGAGGAGTTGGGGTGGAAAGGCCATTTGGAGATCACTTCAATAGGTTTTGCCCACCGGGATATGATTTTAGAGAGAAAGGCTACATCCCAATTGTACACTCTACTCCCAAAGTGCACACCTACACTCTGCCAATCATGTACTTGGCTAATGGGAGTTTTTTTCCACTATGGTGAATTCTCTTTAGGAAAAGAGCAAGCGAGAAAGAGGGATAGATTTTCTGGATCTGAATGACAAAGGGGAGAGAGAGAAAAGGCAAAGTAAAAAGCAGAAGACAATGTATGGAGAGAGCTCAAGGATTTAGATTTGCATTGACTTGAAACAGAACAGTTGGTGCGACTATATACAGTAGGTTGAGAGATGAGAAAGAGGCTGTGATGGATATTTTTCACAATTAATATTCTTGTCTCACATTTAATATGGTTTAGGTGAGAACACAATTGAATTTCTACCAATCACTCATTTATTTTGTAATTGTCTTTCATCTGAAAGATACTTTTAAAGAGACAGCAGCACATAGAGAAAGAGAATGTCAGGAGTGAGCAAAATGGAGAAAGGAAAACTAAAGACCGAACAAAAAGACAGCTAGAACCAGTAGACCTGTTCATTTTCAACAGCTCTACATGGACTGGTCCTTTGTGACATCCATTAATGAATTCCCCTATCAGCGTCCAAGAAACAGCAATCATCAGGAGATTTCATTATAGGTTGGCAGGCTACCAGCAAATGGCACCATATTACCGTTGTAGAGCACTATTTTTTACATACTTCAAAAATTGTGTACTATGTAAGGAATACGGAGCCTTTTGAGATGCATTCTCTGTTTCACCTGGCATCTGACAAGTCCTCCAGAAGAAATTTCCTTTGAAAGCTGCTATGAGGTCAATTCTGCACATGCACTGTCATTAAGGTTGATTTGGGGAGGGTACAATTATGTTAGATTTGTACTTGTTTGGCCAAGTTCTCCTGTTGAAACTTCCGGCCTCCCTCCTCATAATGTCTCCCTGCTGCATATCCCACTCTGACATGTCCCCGTTGGCTAGACTCCATTCTGCTGTCACCTAAATGGACTGTGCAATAAACGCGTTGGCTATTGACTAAAATCCATGTAATGTTTATTGCCCCCTGACTCCCTGGAAGGTGAATGCAGACTGTCGCAATCTGGACTGCTGGCTGTTCTGTACTCTTCACAGCTTCTTTAATAGATTATTAATTCATATTAATTATAAAAGCCTTATGGGCATAGTTTGTCAGAATCCAACATATTACCTAAGCTTGTTTTAATTATTCATTATTTAATTTGTTTGTACACAGTTCTGTGTTATTGTAATCAAACACTGTACTGCTTCAGAACATGGTTGAAATTAGGGATGCACTGATTAATCGGCCTGCAGTCGGTATCGGCCGATTATAGGAAAAACTGGTAATAATCGGTATCAGCCGACTACTTTAAAATGGCTGATAACTTGCAGTATGCAGTTGCAATCTTAATTATTGAATAAAACATACCTTATTTTACAAATAAATCCTAAATTGGCATGGACAATATTATTGGTGCCATGTAGAAGTAGTTAGAAATAAGTTGATTGATAAGGTGCCTGCAGTATGAAAATCACTAATTCAACTAGTTTAAATCAATCAAACAAATGTATTTATAAAGCCCTTTTTACATCAACAGTTGTCACAAAGTTCCTAAATAAAAAACCTTTTTGGTCCTATCCCTCAGGTGTTCATCCACAAAGTAGTGGGGTAATCATTTTATTGCTGTTTAAACACCAGATTGAATATTTCAAGGATGTTATGCCTTGTCTGAGAGGTTAATATAATGGTGTACTGCAGGGAAATATTTGTTTTATTGATTAGTACAAAATAACTTGAATGCTGGGGTTTATAATGATGTTCTTGAGTAGATGCTGGGAATGAGGAAGAGAGTGCGAGAGAGAAGGCCAACCATAGATAATGTTAAAAAGGTGTTAATTACCAAAAAAGCAAATGTGAAAAGTTAAATGCTGAGCTGTTAAGAATTGGAGATAAAATCATAAATCAGACACTGCAGAGTTGATCTTTTTTTATTTGGAAATACTTATACTGGCCTCATTCACTACTCTTGTCATCTTGCAATTGAATGCCTTTGGCTGGTCATTATTGAAAAGAAGAATTGGTTCCTGGTTAAAATTGGAATTGGTACCTGGATAAATATAGTTAAATACTGTGAATACTGTGAATTTGGCTATTATACATCATTTAATTTTTTTTATTATGCATTATAATCAATGCAGGTAATTTAGGATTTGCTGTTTGAATATTAAACCCAACTCAATACATCACTTAAAATGTAAGGACATTCTATAAGAAAAAGTATTTATTTACTTTATTGTTTTGAATATTTTAGTCTTCCTAACAACT
The DNA here is from genome assembly GCA_016801175.1 of Esox masquinongy. Lineage (NCBI taxonomy): Eukaryota > Metazoa > Chordata > Actinopteri > Esociformes > Esocidae > Esox > Esox masquinongy. The sequence goes on from JACXGI010019174.1 coordinate 7,679, forward strand.
TTCCATCTGTCTCTGTTTTTAGAGGATTATGGATAATTCATAAGCGCTTAGACTTAGACAATGTTGTATATATGTCAATAATAATAAAAATATATTTAAATTGGAATTAAGCAGCTTGTTGTGCTACAGATTATGATGAACGAATATCAAAATTGTCAGTAAATTTGACCTTCACTTACAGTATCATACACTGAATGTGATGGCCCATTTCCACCTCGGGCATCCTCAATGATATAAGCAAATGCAGCATACTGAAATGCTGGCAGTTACTGGAGGACGATTAATCACTTCACTTGACAAAACTTGTCAAAGCTGATAAATAACAAATATCTAAGACATGAAATTTACAGAAGGAAGCTAGTCACTGAGACCAAGTGAAACTCATATATGTACTGTATGTTCATATTATCAGTAATAATTGACTTTTATTTACCTGGACATGAATTGTCTAAATTTGAGTAACCTATTTTCTTACTCAAAAATATAGGAAGTTAAGTGTACTCAATAATATTGTGTTTAATTTGCTGTCTTACATTTTTTTAAATATTGAAAACCTACTTTTTACAGTGTATAGCTCAACTTAGAATTAGAAAACCCAGATCTTAACATGACTTTGATCTACACACGAGAGATTAACTTCATCTCCCCCAAAAAACTATTGTGTTGATTATCAATGCATACTTTTAATTATACGTTTCCCTCTACCCCCTAGTCATAATCACACTGGTTTAAAATGCATCATGATTCTCCTCTGAGGTTTTTTTCTTCCTCATTAAGATTCACAATTTAAAACTGCAGCCTTTGTGTAGAGTGTGTATGCTATACCCAATTACCTCAATATGCAGGGCGACATGTTCCTGTCACAAAATTAGCTGAAATGTTAATTAACTAACAGCAAAATTTTAAATAACGGAAGCTCCGATACTGCATCTTGCCACTGCATGAAAGACTGTCTGCCCAAGTGCCTGTCTGCCTGCCTCTGTTAGTTTATCTCTCTGTCTTTCGCTTTCTCTCACTCCCTCTCTCTCTCTTTAAGACCAGAGGGGATGTGACACAGCATCAATAAGTGCTTAACATATTTTCCTTCCTCTGTTCTCGTTCCTTTATCTGGTAGACATTTTCTCACTACCCTAGTAGCCCCTTCGAAGAGGACTGTCTGTCTGGATGTCTGTCTCCCGTCTTGCCTGTCTGTATCCCGTCTGTCTGTCTGTCTGTCTGTCTGTTTGGATGTCTGTCTCTCATCCTGCCTGTCTGTATGCCGTCTGTCTGTCTGTGTGGATGTCTGGCTCCCATCCTGCCTGTCTGTATCCCTTTTGTCTGTCTGTCTCTGTCTCTTACTTGCACAGAACCGAACCATTAGAGATAGATAAAGGGATTGAGGAAGTGTATCTAACCATTGGTAGTATGAGGTGGAGTGGGTCATCAGACAGTAAATTAAAAATAAATCAAACTGAACAAGGGATAGACAATCTGGATAAAAGCGTCTGCTAAATTACTACAATGCTAAATGTAACTAACAAATCAAAAAGAAAAACAAATATCAATTTGTAGATATTATCGAATGTTTGCTCAATTAATGAACACAAACCAGGGGAATCCCATGTGCTAGAAAGAAAAAAAATGGCAGTGAAAATTAAGAGACGTGTCCTTCCTAATTAATGAGATACAAGTGGACTCAATAACTGGCTTTTCATTGCAAAATGTCTTAGGCAAGTTAACGCATTTGTTTTTGGGGGAAATGATCACTGGCAAACAAACTAATTACCCTTTATGAACAAACGCTTCAGAGTAAGTACACACCGAACAAACGTCGAACAAGCAGACATATTTCCTACATAATGTGCTACTTTTTTTCCCAGAGAAAAGTAGTGCATTATGGGGAATAGTGTGCCATTTGTGGGGTAACCAGCCATTCAACCAGCGTATTACAGCATATCTCTTTTTCTTCATTAAATATAATTAACACTCTGCAGAAACACACCATTGCCTCTGAACGAGAGCATGTGTGCCTCCTGTGTCACTGTATTGTTTTCAACTAGAACTGGGAGCGTTATTGTATTGCAAGGCAGTGAATGGTACACTGGTGATGCAAGCTTACTTCTCTGTGTTGATGCAGTCTCTCTCTCTCTCTCTCTCCATGTTGGTGCACTCTCTCTCTCTCTCCATGTTGATACAGTCTCTCACTCTCCCTCTCTCTCTCTCCATGTTGATGCAGTCTCTCTCTCTCTCCCTCTCTCTCTCCCCATGTTGATGCAGTCTCTCTCTCTCTCCCTCTCTCTCTCCCCATGTTAATACAGTCTCTCGCTCTCTCCATGTTGATGCAGTCTCTCTCTCTCCCTCTCTCTCTCTCTCTCCCTGTGTTGATGCAGTCTCTATCTTTCTTCTCTCTGTACTGCTGAGGCTGTCCACCCTATTTATTACATTCAATAATCCTTCCTTCCTCTTTATCAATCTCTTGCTCTCTGCCCCCTTGTCTGTCTCTCCCTCTCGCCCTCTCAAAAACTTGCATCCCTCGTTCTTACTCATTATGGTCTCTCTCTCTCTGACTTTATTTCTCTCTATATTTTTATTGCTCTCTCTCTGACTTTATTCCTCTCTGTATTTATTTATCTTTCTCTCTCCCTTGCTAACTCTTGAATGACAGACAGAGACTTGTGGGTCTCCTGAGGATACCTTGGTAAATAAGTGGAATGGGTAAACATGGTTGCAATCCTTCTGCAATCTCAGCTCACACACTCACCCTCTCACACTTCCTGTAGGACACTGTGACTTTAGATGAGACATCAGTTCATAAAGAGATCACCCATTTAACTCAGGGATTTTTCAACTGCACAGTGGGGTCCTCTGTGGCTGGAACATGATGCTAGCTGTGCCTGGGCTGTTACTTTAATTCCTGCTGAAGCAACTTATACAAAGAATGGCTGCAGGTATGACATAAAAAAACATCTACTAAAGGTCATCAATTTAATAACTTATTATTAATGCTAAAAACACCTTTCAAAACAACAGAAAAATCTCAGAGCACAACGAATGTAACCAGTCACTATAGTTGTCACTATAAAACCCCCACTACACTGTAAACTTGAATAAGTTCACAGGATGCAAAAAAATACAGACAATCAGTTGACTTAATATTTTTAAGTTCATGAAAGTTTGCAGAACTTAAAGATTTAGAGCTAGTTAAACATTACTATTTTAATTGATTACTACTTAAGTTATTGAAAAAAGCATAAACAAATATTTCCAGTTGACACAACACAAACGGGCACCAGATTTGAGTTGTATTTGCTTAAAGGAATTGTGTGATATACTAAGCCACACTTACAATATAATTTCCCACTATCTATTGCCAAGTGAACTCTAGAGTTACCACCCATCACTGTATTTGTTAATGACAGAGACAGTCATTGAACTCATTCATTTTCAATCATTTAGCTTCCTAGACAATTGTTATAAATGTTCAACTCTTAATAGCCTACTTTAGAAAATCTACACCTCCCGCTGACTTCTTGAAAACCTGGAAACTTCAACAGAATTTTGCAACGATACCCAGAAGGCATTGTGTGATTCTTATTGGGAGCTTATGACACACATTTCGACGGCAAGCTTACAGCTTATGTTTTGGCAGCAAGATAGATTTTTGATTTAATTGTAACAATGATTTCAGTAGCAGGATCAAAATATTTTTATACTATATGATACTATATATATTACTTTACAAAAAAATCTGTTTTTGATGTTTGTGTAGCTAAGATAAATTAATCAGTCAGTGTACATGCAAAAGAAGGATAATAAAACAATTCAGAAATATTAACCTGAAGAGCATGCTGGGGATATTTTCATTTCAAACGTAACATTTCTCAGTAAAAGTCAGTATTACATAAAATGTTTATTCATTAGGAACATTTCACTAACATTGGGTTACACTTACAGTAGTAGAAACATTGGTGGAAAAAATAAATTAGGGTTTAAAGTGTATATTAACCATATAGAAAAGGTTCCTTAACAACTATGACTGAGTCCAATCGCCATCGATTACCGCATATAAGCCCAAAGGTAGGATCTGAAGTTGTCATTTGAAAATTGATTTGCGATGACCAAGGTTGCTGTTATCGATGTGGCTCTGCATCATTAAACGCAGGTTTGAATCAGTCCCCTGAGTTACACACAGGTACACACACACCCCTACTCACACACACGCGCGCATTCAAGTGCATAAACATGAACACAAACACCTCTCTGATCCGTAAAAATCAATGAGGGAGGTGAGAAAAGACTGATGTCAGCTATTGTCTAGTTATTTGTTTTCTTCAGGTCAAAACGCTCCTGTGAATCCACATCCGAGGTTCTACCCAAGCTAACATTTTCTATAGAATCCAATTGGATCCAACACATAATTAAGGCAGCAGTTGACAGAAGTAGGAAGTGGTGCCCAGTAATGGAAAGAGCAATGGACAGAGAAAAATAAGGAAAGGAGAGAAATAGCCTATAATCAGCAGTCCATACACGCAGGTCCGGGGCTGCAAGCTCTCCCCTCTCTTCCTCCACTCCCTCCCCTGCCTCTCTTCCTCCACTCCCTCCCCTGCCTCTCTTCCTCCACTCCCTCCCCTGCCTCTCTTCCTCCACTCCCTCCCCTGCCTCTCTTCCTCCACTCCCTCCCCTGCCTCTCTTCCTCCACTCCCTCCCCTGCCTCTCTTCCTCCACTCCCTCCCCTGCCTCTCT
>JACXGI010019175.1:0-12399 GCA_016801175.1 Esox masquinongy
TTTTTACATCAGCAGTTGTCACAAAGTGCTTTTACAAAACACCCGGCCTTAAAACCCCAAGGAGCAAACAACAGTAGTGTTGAATTTCAGTGGCTAGGAAAAACTCCCTAAGAAGGCCGAAATTTAGGAAGAAACCTAGAGAGGACCCAGGCTCAGAGGGGTGACCAGTCCTCTTCTGGCTGTACCGGGTGAACATCACATTCCCTCCACCGGCTTGTCGTCTTCCTACGGTGTATCCTCGTGCCACCACTTCCCGAGGTAGATGGCGCACACGTACACGGACGTTCACGTGATGTAAAAGACCAAACAAACTTCTTCTACTGCTCCAAGGTCCAGTTCTGACGCTCGCATGCCCATTGTAGATGCTTTCGACGGTGGACAAGGGTCATTATGGACACTGACTGCTCTGCGTCTATGCAGCCCCACACACATCAGGGTGTGATGCATTGTGTGTTGTGACATATTCCTCCCGTAACCATCATTAGAATTTTCAGTGACTTGTGCCACAGAAGACCTTCTGTCGGTTCTACTGTGTCAGAAGAAGCTTCAGACTTCTGTCGGTTCTATTTTCCCTCCTCTGACCACTGTAGGTACTCACGTAGGTACTCACCACTGCTGATATTATACATTTCTAAAACCTTCTCTTTATAATTTAAAGATATTATTATCATTTTCATTGAATCTCTGTGTAATTCATTGCAGAAAGGGGAGATGTATCAAGTAGTGAGAATTTAATAACTAACTCAGTGTAACGGTCCCGGCCGGAAGGGACTGTTCCGCTTTGTGTTTTCTGTGTGTCCTTGGTTTGTCATGTCCTTGTTTGGTCTTTCCTGTTCTCATTTCAGTTAATCAGTTTATTCCTTTCACCTGTGTTTAGCCCCCACCTGTTTCTGTTCTCCTTGTTAGTCTGTGTATTTAGTTCTGGCATTTTCTCCCTGTCCTTGTGGGTCATTGTTGTAGTGTGACGTTTCATGGTCCTGTGGCCAGTCAATGGTGTATTCTGTAGCGCACGGCGCTCTGTTTTGTTTTCCTTTTTGTTTATATTAAAATCTCCTTCCTTCAACCCTGTGCTTGCCTCAGTCTCTGTGAAATCGTTACACTCAGGACCAAGCCATTCCTTAAAAGTACTAGTTCATTGATTTAAATTGTAATTTACACATTACTATATGACCAGGTGTTTTATTTTTAAGTAAAACAAAAGTACTTAGGTAATCTTTTGATTCCATAACTTTTGTTTTGTACAGTATACATTCTTGTGTTCCAGAGTATTTTAAACATTATTTTGTCACATTTCCAACCAGTACGTCCAGTAGGTTCATTTCCGTGACAATCCAAAATACAGATGCCCACAACACTGAACTGGTTTGTGTATAAGTCAAACTTTCCTTTCATGAAATATAACATACTCATTTGTTGCTCTAATGGTATAGGAATTGCAGATGTTTTTTTGTTTTTTTTTACCTTTTACACTGATCAAACCACATTAAACAAGCTTCTTGACAACAATATCTGAATGCCCTAAACTGGAGGATTAGCAATAATCGAATGGACAGAAAAAAAAGAAAAGAAAAAGGGATGCCACTTCGCAGGTGAGATGCTCAACTTCTGGGGAAGACATTGAAAAAAACTATTCTCCTCTCCCTCCTACCCTCCTCCTCTTTCCCTTCTCTCTCTTCCTTTTCTCTACTTCTTTGTCTTTCATTCCCATGTCTCATTTTCTAACTTCTCCTCATTGCCTTTACTTCTTTTCCTTATTCCCCATACTTGTCATCACTCCCTAAATCTCTCTGTCCCATAAACAGGTCTGCCACCTCCACAAAATGGCGAGATATAGTTCAAGTCAATACATTGACTTTATGGCAAGAAACTAGATCAGTGGCAGATCAGTAGAAACTAAATCAAACTGATGTGTGTCTATCAGTTTGATGGACACACATTCTTTAAAACTGAAAATATCATGACACATAGCCAATTTGACCATGATGTAAATTATACATAGATGTGATAATATGCTTAATAAAATAATATAATATGCTCGTAGACAAAACTTTTTTTTTTTTACATTGCTGGCTTAAAGACTGTCAGGTCCTGGCTGGGGGCATCCTACTGTTTTCTGTTCTCCCCACTTAGAGGCAGCTGCACCTTGTTTTCTCTAATTGGGGGCCTTATTTAAGTTCAGTAGTTTCCACACCTAGTGTGGATCACTGTTTGTGTTGTTTGCTACAGTTTGTGGTGCACCTCTACTTTTGTTGTTTTTGTGGCTGGAAAAGAACACTGAGAGGAATGATTCCCTTTACTCGATCTGCGCCTCGTGTCCTGCCTGCCCTTCACCATGACAGACTTAATCTAGCAACCTTGGACCGCTTGGATCCAGGGTTTGTTAACAATAGGTGTCATAAAATAGTAAAATGCTTAAATTTTTTCTCAAAATACAAATTGAAGTACAATAGAGAATTAAAGATGAATGGTAGTAACCCAAGCAATAGTATATTCTATTCACAGATCTAAACTCGAAATTGGTGAAAATCTAGCCTACGCAAAAAAGCTAGATGTCATGTGATTCTGTTTGCAACATTTTGAAAGTTAACAAACTATAGACAAGTTACCAGCAATATACCCATTTGCAACCCTAAATGGGATATGCTCTAACTAAAAAAAGCGTGGCAGAGAAATGGAAAGGTTCTGTCTCAATTTGAGGAACTGACAGACAACCCAGTGACAGCAACACAGGACAAGGCTGCCTGCTGGAGTGGATGGAAGTTCTGTACTAGCTCTCTCACATATCATCCTGCCTTCAGGTTGCCTTCAAGTATTCTGTGTCATGTTTCTGTGTCAGATCGACATTGCCCCTCTCTCTCTCTCTCTCACTCTCTCTCTCTCTCACTCACTCACTCACTCCTTTTCTCACTGTGGTGATAATGATGATCTATTCCCAGTCACACACGTCAATTTTGACAACTTGTGACAGAGAAGGAAAGAGATTCCACTCAGGCAGTCCTAGTCTTTGCATCTTCCACCGTAATCATACAGTTCTATACAGGTTTACAATAAAACAACATACATGGTTGGGATATTATGTGTCTTACTGACTTGCTTGATCAACACGCGACAGAAAGCCCAGCCCCTAAAATGAACCACAAGGGCTAATCAAACTCACAGGGCTGGTCAACCTTTCCCTGTTTGCGAGGTGGCTATCTATTCCCCCCCCCCCAATGCTTTCCTTTTCTCTCACTCATATTCCTTTTGTATTATGCCTAAAATTGTTCAAAAGTTTGGTTCAAAAGTTTGGGGTCACTTAGAAATGTCCTTGTTTTCCATGAAAACATACATGAAAAGAGTTTGAATAGGAAATATAGCAAAATGATTTGGAAATATTGTCATTCAAAATGTTAGAAATAATGATTGTTAAATACAATAATAATTGTGTCCTTCAAACTTTGCTTTCATCAAAGAATCCTCCATTTGCAGCAACTCCATTTTTCTTTGCAACTCTGCCTAGAAGGCCAGCATCCAGGAGTCATCTTTTAACTGATGGCATAGAAAACTGGTATTTTGGGCTACTATTTAATGAAACTGCCAGTTGAGAACCTGTGAGGCGTCTGTTTCTCAAACTAGACACTCAAATGTATTTGTCTTCTTGCTCAGTTCGCTCACCGGGGCCTCCCACTCCTTTCTATTCTGGTCAGAGACAGTTTGCACTGTCACTAAAGGTGTCCCCCAGGGGCCAGTTCTTGGACCACTCCTCTTCTTTATATACCTCCTACCCCTGGGGATGATCATGCGACACCACAACATTATTTTTCACTGCTATGCTGATGACACCCAGCTCTACCTTTCCACTAAACCCGCCTCCTCCCTCCCATCTCCCTCATCAACTGCCTTCAAGATATAAGGAGCTGGATGAACATGAACCACTCTAAACTCAACAGCAACAAGACAGAGGTCATTCTTATATGCTCCAAATCCACACTCTCCAAACAGCAAAACCTCAGCATCACCATTGACAGTTCTCCGGTCCCCCTGACTTCTAAAGTAAAAAGCCTTGGTGCGAATCTGGACAATACCCTCTCCTTCGAATCCCACATAAAAACCATCACCCTGACAGCTTTTTTCTACCTCTACAATTTCTCAAGTCTCTGACCTCACTCTCACATTCCAGCACCAAAGCTCTCATTCATGCCTTCGTCATTTCCCGCCTAAATTACTGCAACACTCTTCTTACCAGTATCCCCACCAAACCCATCAACCGACTTCAACTGGTCCAGAACTCTGCAGCAAGAATCCTCACCTATACCAGATCATCCGAACACACCACACCAACTCTTATCCAACATCACTGGCTCCCTGTGCAATATCGGATCACATTTAAGACTCCACAACCTGGCACCCACCTACCTCTCTGACCTCCTCCTACTCTAAGCCTCCTCCTGTTCCCTATGCTCCTCCTCTGCTAGTCTCCTGTGCCCCCCCAAATCCACCTCTCCACTATGGGAGGCCATGCTTTTAGCTGCTCTGCACCCAAACACTGGAATGCACTCCCCCCTCACATATGACAGGCCGACACAGTCACCTAATTCACAACACACCTCAAAACACATCTATTCCGTACTGCCTACAACCTTTAGCCTTTACTATGTTTGTCCTGGGGTTTGTTTGATTTGTCCCCTGATTTTAGACATTTTTTTAACTTGCACTGTTGGCTAACTCACTTATATAGGCTCATTTCTATGTAAGATGTCCTTGTGTGTTTTGAAATTTTATTATTTGCTGCTGGCCATTTTGAGCCTGTAATTGAACCCACAAATGCTGATGCTCCAGTTACTCAACTAGCCTAAAGAAGGGCAGTTTTATTGTTTCTTTAATCAGCACAACAGTTTTGTAGCTGTACTAACAAAATTGCAAAAGGGTTTTGCCTTTTGAATTTGCATTTTAAAATGATAAACTCGGATTTGAAACACAACGTGTCATAGAAACACAGGACTGATGGTTGCTGATAATGGTCCTCTGTATGCCTGTGTAGATATTCCATTAAAAATCATTTGTTTCCAGCAACAATAGTAATTTACAGCATTAAACATGTCTACATTGTATTTCTGATCAATTTGATGTTATTTTAGTGTACAAAAACCTTTCTTTCAAAAATTCATGTTAGCTATCCTAGCTAGTTACTAACCTACCAATAGCAGGTTCACTAGGTAATATTTGGTGAAACATTCAAAGTAATGTGGGTCGTACAGTTTAGCAGTATCCCTATACCCAATTCCCTTTTATTTAATATAACGTTTGACTGGCTGGCTCAGCTGCTTCGTTAACTAGCCTGCACTTAATTATTTCTGTCAGACACAAGAAATGAAACAAATTGTTGGTCCATAAAACACCATAGCTATGAAATTGGTTTGGGTGTTTGTGTGTAAAATCATCCAATAACACTATTTAACACATCAAATAAACTGTTAATCTGAAAAAGAATAAAATATTAAAGATGTTGTGTATGTTTAATTCAGGATTGCTTGTGTTAGCTTCAGCTTGTGTGTAACGGCTGCTCCGCGTGGCGCTACGTGCTCTCTCCCTTTCCGGTGCGCCACCTCGCCGGTGTACTAATTGCTGGCTGGAGCAGATGGCAGCAGAGCACCCAACACACCCTCACACCTGTTTTGAGTTAGTCATTATGATGTCTATTTAGGTTTTTGCTCATTTTCATCCGCACCTTGCGGGTTATTGTGTCACTGTTTGTTGAGACAGTGTGGTGCTGGTTTTGATAAAGACAAGAAACGTGATTCCTCGTGTCAGTGTTGTTTTGTTACTTTCTTTTTTGCCTCTCCATTACGCACTCACTACCCTCGCACCTCACATTGTGTTAGCTTTAACTTGTGTTAGCTTTAGCTTGTGTTAGCTTTACCTGTACCAGCCTTAAAACAATGACAAGAAACTGCAGTCATTTTAGATATTCTCATTTACTGATTTTTTAATCTATTTGAACAGTAGTTCATGAAAATAACTAACTAGATTTCAGATAAGCAGAGAAAGCCACCAGCTCTTAAACAGCCGGTTGATATAAATAGAGCAGCTCACCGAATATTGAAGGGGTAGGAAAACCTTATGGAAAATGTTTCAAATTATGATAAGTCTGTATACCAGAAATTGCAGAGGAAAGCATGGTTATGCTAACCAAAATATTTACAAAGTTAAAAGTCTTTGTTGAATATTGGCAAGCCGCAATGCAGTCATTATGCAATGGAATAGGTTACCTTGACAATGTCTTGTTTTGAAACATGATACAATAACCCCTCAATGAATAACTGTTCAATATCTCAAATTATATGCAATCTCTGTCCAACCCGTATAGGAAAAACTGTTCTCAAAGGTGAAATTATATGGTGTCTTACAGATGTGTGATGTACTGCAAGGAGCTCTCATTATTATGTAAGATTGTACTAACTATGGAAATTAAATTAATTATTATTATATATTTTATACACCTTTAAAAGATTACATGTCAAATTTATTAGTGTTTTATTAGCTTTTAAGTATATTAAGTCAATTTCTATCTTTTTTGTACTTAACGTACAAATGGTTTTTACTATGCCAACTGTGATTATTTAAAGTCTCTTTAAAAAAAAAAAATTAACCTGGGATGTCTACAGTATCTCAATTGGTCTTAATCAAATGTTTGATTCCAGTAATGCAGCAGTCAGAGGGGCTCTCCTCGTCCCACTTAAACCCACCACATCCCTCCATCCTCTGGCTTGAGATCAGAGGCATGGAGCCCCTGGAGGTCCTTGTCAGGACATTTTTATTGTTGTTGTTAATTAATTACCTCCCTGAAGCCTCACTAGGCATCCTGCACTGAACCACCACCCGCTCCTCTGTTCCAGTTTTAGCTCACACTGCTCCCCCACTGCCCCTCTGTTCCTGCTGGTTGGGCCAATGATCCAGCATCAAGTTCCTGTTCTACAACCCCGTTTCCAGAAAAGTTGGGAAGCTGCATAAAATGCAAATAAAAACAGAATGCAATGATGTGCAAATCATTTATCCCTATGTTTAATTGAAAATAGTACAAAAACAACATATCAAATGTTGAAACTGAGAAATGTTAATTTTTTTTGAAAAACACATGCCCATTTTGAATTTGATGCCAGCAACATTTTTCAAAATAGTTGGGACAGGGGCATGTTTGCCACTGTGTTGTATCACCTCTTTTTTTTTTTTTACAACACTCCGTAAGCGTTTGGGAACTGAGAAGACCAACTGCTGTTGTTCTGAAAGTGAAATGTATTCCCATTCTTGCTTGATATAGGATTTCAGGTGCTCAACAATTCGGGGTCTCCTTTGTCATATTTTTTGTTTCATAATTAGATTAGATTCAACTTTATTGTCATTGACCAGTACGAGTACAGTCCAACGAAATGCAGTTAGCATCTAACCCGAAAGTGCAAATAGAAGAGGGCAGAATATGTACAAGTATTGCATATTTTACAAATGGCAATTCTAAATGTGCAATGTACTGTAGGCAAATAGGAGAGAGCAGAATTATTGAGTATAATGTACGTACAAGTGGGAAATATATATACTTGTGCGATGAGGCCGATGCAAGTTTAAATGGCAATTCTGACTGTGCAATCGAGGCAAATTGGAGATGTAAGGTAGCAAGTGCAACTGAATTGCAGGGATAGCAGAAATTAGGTTCCCGAGGTAGACATGAGTATGTAAAAACTGAAAAATGCAAGTACAAAGGCAATTCTAAATGTGCAGTGCAGGCAAATTGAAGGTACATGTAACAACAGAAAACGTCCTTATCAGACTTTGCAAGGCAGTGTCAGAGTGCAGAAGTACAAGGGAGTAGTGCAACAAGGTCTCTGAGAGGCGGTACTAAGCGGTGGGCAGGTGGGTATGGTTAGTGATGGGTCACAGAGTTCAGCATGGTTACAAGAGATGGAAAGAAACTGTTCCTGACCCTGCTGGTGCAGGAATGAAGAGACCTGTACTGCCTGCCTGAGGGTAGGATGGCAAACAATTTGTGGCATGGATGTTAGGGGTCTCTGATGATGCTGTGCGCCCTATGCAGATACCGCCTGCGCCATAATGCACCAAGTGTTTTCAATGGGTGACAGGTCTGGACTGCAGGCTGGCCAGTTTAGCACCTAGACTCTTTCAACGGAGCCATGCTGTTGTAATACATGAAGAATGTGGATTTGCATTGTCTTGCTGAAATAAGCAAGGCCTTCCCTGAAAAAGACGTAGTCTGGGTGGCAGCAGCATAGGAATTTCACGACGGCCACAACCGCCATGGCCGTTGTTACCCTTTGCTCTGGCCGTGCTGCCCTGAAAATCATTGCACGCCCTACGGCCACCATGGCCTTTGTGCTACTGTCAAAATCTCTCGGTCAGCTGTCGGTTTGTTTGTTTGTAAGTTTGTTTGTAGTTCACAACTAAGAACAACCACAAGAATGGACTACATGCAGGTAAGCAAGATCAATAAATAGCTGCCGTAGTGCTTAACTGAATCTAACCTCTCTGTTTTGGAAGGTGCATTTATGAGCAACTGGGAAGTGGGAATGTTCTGACCTCCAAGAGGGAGAATACAGGAGAATAGACCTGAACGCTTTTTGAGGGCTCCGAGAAGTAACATTAGGTTTAACATCACTAGACATGGCAGCGTTTGTGGTGAAAATTTTTAAAACGAAAATTACTTTCTTTACATACAAATAAGTCACTACATTTGTTTATTTAGGCACAGGTGATAATGATGTTAAAGAATACTTTGCGGTTTACTTTTGTGTTACTGAGGTAATGTTAGCCTTCTGATTAGCTAAACTTAAAATTACTTAACTGTAAAACTCTATACTGTTGCCTGTTGTCGTCATCATGTGAACGCTCTCAACTAAAACTTCTGAAATGAAACACAATGGAAAACTCCAGAATCTATAAAAATTTTGAGGGAGGAGTAGATGTAATTTCAAGGACTCAAACATGATAATTTAACTTTTTATGTGGAAAAAACACAAGTTATAATAAGTTATTATTCAAAGTATGATATTAAAAGTGAATAATGGATGTTTTTATGCATGCTTTATGCATGCTTTTTTCTTATCAGCAATTCAAGTTGTTAATTTGTAAGCTCCAAATCCTCTTACTTCACTCAATGGCCTTTGTGCCCTGGCATGTGGCCTTTGTGCCCTAAAAATTTTTTGACACCGAAGACCAAATGGCCTTGCCCCTAAAATAATGAAATTCCAAGCCTGGGTGGCAGTATATGTTGCTCCAATACCTATATACTGTATATTGTTCAGCATTAATGCTGCTGTAGCACCTCTGATGCTAAATTAGCACAGATCATTGCTAGACATCCAAACCTAGGTTCTAAGCAGTAAAATAGATTGACAGTTAAAACTGCTGGCACATTTATTATGAAATTCACCTCAATGGGAAATGTTAACAATTATGAGTTGTCTTCACCTTCAAACCTAAAATTGTTTGTAACCCCAAAAATATTTGAGATAAATAAAACTTTTGGGAAAAAGTACCAAAATAAAATATTTGTGCTTGGTTTGGAAAAGTTCAGGTTCTCTCTACCCGGGTAGCATGAGACAAAATAGTTCAATCTTATCTGACTCTGTTGTCTTGAATCCAAAAGTTCAGAGAAAAGGAATCCAAAGCGTTGGCCACACTTCTTCCAAATGTTCCCTCTCTGCTGAGTACTCACTGTGACTGGCTCGCCATCGATATCTAGCTCAACCATAGAATAGAAGCCAATCTCAAAACCAATCTGCACATAGCAGTACATAATCAGTACTAATTACTATTATCGCAATATACATATGTATACACACACACATATATATATACAGCTCTGGAAAAAATTAAGAGACCACTCCTAATTTTTCTTATTTCAGCATCTCTACAGGTATGGCAGACATTCCATTCCAGTGTTAAATTCCAACACACGCACACCTTATTTTACCCATTGAGGTACTGATTAGGTGATAAATCTAATTTAACAAGGAAAAGTATAAAAACCACTGCTGTGGTCATCACTATCCTCTTGCAATAGGAGCAGCTGGATAGCAAAAACAGTGCAAGTAGTACCTCATAGGTAATTTTAATAAAAAAATAACTATTCAGCATGACATAAGAGTTGAAAAGAAAAGCTTTGAGTGAGCTTTGAGTCAATTCTGGCTTTACTGGCAGAGGGATACAGTGAGCGTCAGGTTGCTTCCATCCTGAAAATTTCAAAAAAGGCGGTTCATAAGAACAAGGTCAAGCAACAGACACTGGGGACAACAAAGCTATAGGCTGGCAGAGGGCGAAAACGACTGTCCACTGACCGAGATGACCGTCAACTCATTCTAATGTCACTAAACAACTATAGGATGACATCACGTGACCTACAAAAAGAATGGCAAACAGCAGCTGGGGTGAAGTGCACAGCGAGGACGGTTAAAAAAAACGCTCCTAGAGGCAGGGCTGAAGTCGTGCAAAGCTATAAAAAAGCCATTTATCAATGAGAAGCAAAGAAGAGCCAGGCTGAAGTTTGCAAAAGACCATAAGGATTGGACCGTAGAGGAATGGAGTAAGATCATCTTCTCTGACGAGTCAAATTTTCAGCTTTGCCCAACACTTGGTCGTCTAATGGTTAGACAGAGACCTGGAGAGGCCTACAAGACTTTCTTTGCATTATTTGAGGTCTGAAAACAATGCATCTTTTTTGGGTCATTTTAACCAGTTGTTGTTTTCTACAAATAAATACTCTAAATGACAATATTTTTATTTGGAATTTGGGTGTAATGTGGTCAGTAGTTTATAGAATAAAACAAAACTGTTCATTTTACTCAAACACATACCTATGAATAGTAGAACTAGAGAAACTGATAAATTTGCAGTGGTCTCATAATTTTGTCCAGAGCTGTATACATAAAATCAATTTTCCTAAACCACCTTAACAATATCTTCCTTTTCTCTAGAACCACAAAAAGTCAACAGTAGAAAAGAACTGCAATACATATACCTATAACATGTTACATGGGCGTGGGATTGCATTAATGGTTTATCATAACAAACCAATTACTTATTAGTTTAACTTTAATAATGAAAATATACACATTCATCCTTCTGACAAATAGTTATAGAATCAGAATAATTTATAGTACCTTTTCTTCAGTAATATTAATTGAGACTTTACCTCAACTACCGTGCGATATCACTCGACCAATTAACAAAAGACAAAGAACATAAATTATTCCATAAGCGCCAAATGCAAAGAACAAACATTTCAAAATTTCAAAACATCAGATTTAAACTAACCCCATTGTTCTTGAATATTCTTATCCTAGCAGCTACAGTGGATGTACAAAGTCTACACACCCCTGTTAAAATGCCAGGTTCTTGTGATGTAAAAGAATGAGACAAAAATAAATCATGTCAGAACTTTTTCCACCTTTAATGTGACCTATAACGTGAACAATTCAATTGAAAAACAAACTGAAATATTTGAGGGGGAAAAATAAAAAACTCACAATAACCTGGTTGCATAAGTGTGCACACCCTTAAACTAATACTTTGTTGAAGCACCTTTTGATTTTATTACAGCACTCAGTCTTTTTGGGTAGGAGTCTTTTAGCATGGCACATCTTGACATGGCAATATTTGCCCACTCTTCTTTGCAAAAGCGCTCCAAATCTGTCAGATTGCGAGGACATCTCCTGTGTACAGCCCTCTTCAGATCACCCCACATATGTTCAATTGGATTCAGGTCTGGGCTCTGGCTGGGCCATTCCAAAACATTAATCTTCTTCTGGTGAAGCCATGTTTTTGTGGATTTGGATGTGTGCTTTGGGTCGTTCTCATGCTGAAAGGTGAACTTCCTTTTCATCTTCAGCTTTCTAACGGACGCCTGAAGGTTTTGTGCCAAAATTGCCTGGTATTTGGAACTGTTCATAATTCCCTCCACCCTGACTAAGGGCCCAGTTCCAGCTGAAGAAAAACATCACCAAAGCATGATGCTGCCACCACCATGCTTCACTGTGGGTATGGTGTTCTTTGGGTGATGTGCAGTGTTATTTTTGCCCCAAACATACCTTTTGGAATTATGGCCAAAAAGTTCAACCTTGGTTTCATCAGACCATAACACATTTTCCCACGTGCTTTTGGGAGACTTGATGTTTGTTTTTGCAAACTTCTGCCGGGCTTGGATGTTTTTCTTGGTAAGAAAAGGCTTCCGTCTTGCCACCCTACCCCATAGCCCATTCATATGAAGAATACGGGAGATTGTTGTCACATGTAGCACACAGCCAGTACTTGCCAGAAATTCCTGCAGTTCCTTTAATGTTGCTGTAGGCCTCTTGGAAGCCTCCCTGACCAGTTTTCTTCTCGTCTTTTCATCAGTTTTGGAGGGACGTCCAG
>JACXGI010019176.1:0-12397 GCA_016801175.1 Esox masquinongy
TAAGGACCATGGTATCCCTGTTCTTAATTGGCCAGCAAACTCGCCTGACCTTAACCCTATAGAAAATCTATGGGGTATTGTGAAGAGGAAGATGCGATACGCCAGACCCAACAATGCAGAAGAGCTGAAGGCAACTATCAGAGCAACCTGGGCTCTCATAACACCTGAGCAGTGCCACAGACTGATCGACTCCATGCCACGCCACATTGCTGCAGTAATTCAGGCAAAAGGAGCCCCAACTAAGTATTGAGTGCTATACATGCTCATACTTTTCATGTTCATACTTTTCAGTTGGCCAACATTTCTAAAAATCCTTTTTTTTCATTGGTCTTAAGTAATATTCTAATTTTCGGAGATACTGAATTTGGGATTTTCATTAGTTGTCAGTTTTAATCATCACAATTAAATGAAATAAACTTTTGAAATATATCAGTCTGTGTGTAATGAATGAATATAATATCCAAGTTTCACTTTTTGAATGGAATTACTGAAATAAATCAACTTTTTGATGATATTCTAATTATATGACCAGCACCTGTATTTGTTTCAACTCTGCCCAGGTGGATGTTGGACAGAGTTACTTAGACTCATCACGCTCATAGCAACTCTTTGTGGTACAGTAGGTTGTGTGCCTGCAAGCTAAATCATGGATGTTTGTTGGAGAAGAAGTTCACCTCCAGCAGGAGGCCAATGTAAACTTCCTGGTTAGGCGAGTAATGGGATTAAAAGCAAAACAATTTGGTGAGATGCACAGCTGATGTGGAGTTGTTTAGTTAAGCAAGGCCATAGTCATGAATTGGAAATCACTAAATTGTGAGGAGAGAGGTCCTTGCTGTTATACACTGAGTTATGTAAAACATTAAGTATTGACAGCGCTCTGTGTCACTGGCGAGGCAATCAAACTCTGGGGACTTGAACTGTGAATTTTTTTAAGGTTTCTATGGCATAAAACAATTAATGCATTTCTGTTATTATATTATAATACCAGGGTTCCCAAACCTCTCAAGCCCTCCCAGAAATTCAGATAGGGAGGATATGACTGGGACACAAATTAGAAAAACACAACTCTTGCACCTATTTTACTCAAGGTCGAGCATTGCTTGGTACAGCACTTAATAAACACAATCTAGCAACTGATAATTTCAGAAAATGCCAAAATGTAATAACTGCTCAAATGCGGTGAATTTTGCATTAATAAATGCTGGCAATACGTAATAATACGCAATAAATTATGTCTGAGATATTGCATGTGACAGATCCTAAAAATGTATTGGTTAATCATGCTACCGCATTTTTTTAGGTTCTAATCTAAAAAATATTGTGTTCAGTATCTTTTGACCATCAGTACAACACACCAAGTTCCATACACATCACACATACAGGTCATACATTCAATGCCCGATTTACAGTGTTAGTGTATTAGTGTTTTTCACAAGATTCGAAATGTCGATTGACCAAAACATTGTAATTTGTTAACAATCGATTAATGTAGAATTATGCTGATATGTACTGTGGATATTCATTGTAATAAAAAAATGTTGCCTTAAAAACAGAGCACACAGTAGAAAGGTGAATTAGCATAGAGCAAATTGTGCAACGTTTTTTGGTAGGTGCAGCTCATAAAATTGTAGCATGTGAAATTTCTTTGACTTTTTCTGATGTTTGCAAGTATGGACCTTTTTCCGTTCAAAGGTGGCAGCCATGTGTCCCCATAGGGTTTTTTTTTTTCAGCTGGATTGTGAGAAGAGAGCAGAAAAAAGAGAAAATAACTGCAATTCCATTCTTAAACCACCTATTGGCAAATTGGATCCTTATTACATTCAGGACCCATCTATCAATACATGGACTGGTATCGAAATTACTTTGTTGGCCACAAATTGTTGGCAATAGATCTGGTTTCTCCTGAAACAAGGAAGTAATTTATCTGGTCCACATTTCCTCCTTGGGTGAGAGGGAGCAGGACACATCAAGACTTTTATTTGTTCCCTCAGTGATAGATGTGCCCTCTCTGAGCCTCTGATTACCAGATTACCAGCAGTAAAGCAGGAATCCATTAGACAATCATTTAGTGCTGCTGGGGCCCCTCCCGATTCTCTCCCCTTTATCAAATGGTGGTACTAGGGAGGACAAAGAAGCAGAAAAGACTTACCTAGGAAGTTGAAAGCATTCTCAAAACATCAGGTAGCAAAATGTTGATTTCCACCTTAATATACCCATCAATGTGTATATCACAATGCTATGCAGCATTATGAAATGGAAAGATGGGGTTTGTCCAAGAGTTTTTTTTTTCAAAAGGGAGGAGACTTTTTTCAAAGGGGAGGAGACTGGAAATTTTCTTTACACTATGGTAACAACACAATCGTTAAAGGAATTCCCCCCAGAAGTAGAAAAATATTTTTTACTTCTGGGAGATTCATTAATTCTAAGTTACGAAGATACTACAGTATGATGTAACACCGTATATACGCTATTTGTGAATTGCACTCCCGTCACTATGTTGCTATTGACATTAGGATTCTACAGACACCACCCCCATTACTGAAGTTGAACGGAGCTAATGGCCAACAATGAGGGCTAATTACCGTTTCTTCTAAATAAAAATATAGTGGCTTAGGAATACAATTACTTTGGTAAAATAGGCAAATAGTTGAAAGAAAAACTTGGAATCATTATATGATCAAATGTATTTTAAACAGATGGCAATGTTGTCATTAGCTAGCAAAGTCACATATTTGGTCTCCCTTCAATATTAGCTACCTAACTGACTTTATAATGTATGTATGAAAATGATGACAACTGGTTTAATTACTATATATTTGACTTCTTTAGAGCTGGTATCACCCACAAGCCTCAGTAATACACTTTATACCAAGATGCAATCGAGTATAATGCTTAGTTGGACATTAGCCCTCAAAATGAGCATGTAATGTATTGGGTCAAAATGCGGGACCCAGGAATAAATCATGGAGCTAGCGTTTATACCTGCTTTAGTTGACTATTTAGATATTTCTAGTTGACATTCACAAATATAGATATAATGATTTACAACTCATTAATAAAAATGAAAGTCTTTACAAGCTTTATACATGGTTCAATTTGGAATCTTAAAATAAAGGTAAATAAATAACCTTCAAATACATGCTTTGGAAAAACAAATCTTCCAACAAGTAAGAGATTACCTGCAGGAGACAAAAGAAGCAGGCAGACAGGCGGTGGAGCAATGCCCCTGAGTACCGCCCAGGGGACAAGGTGTGGTTGTCCATGAGGAACATTCCCCTCCGTCTGCCCTGCCGTAAGCTTGGGCCCCAGGATGTGGGGCCGTTCTGTGTCCTCCGGAAGGTAAACGACATCTCATACAGACTGCAACTAACTTCACCATATAGCAACAGAGCCCTAGCCCAAACCCTGAAACACAGTCCCAGACCATTATCCCTCCTCCACCAAACTTTACAGTAGGCACTATGCATTCCGTTAGGTAGCTGGCATCTGCCACAACCAGATTCGTCCATCAGGCTGCCAGAGAGCGTGATTCACCACTCGAGCTGACGCTTTGCATTGCGCACCTTGATGCCTTGGCCCTGGAAACCCATTCAGTAAAATCTTCCGATGCACAGTTCTTGCATCGGGAGATACCCCCTCTGTTCAGCACTCGGCAGTCCCACTCTGTGAGTTTGCGTGGTCTACCATTCTCGTGGCTGGGCTGTTGTTGTTCCTAGATGCTTCCCCTTCACAATTATAGCACTTAAACTATATGGCCAAAAGTTTTTGCATGCAAACTACAGGTATGTTGGTTTTAGGGTTAGCTTTAGAGTTATAGTTGCAGTTACAGTAGATTATGTAATGCTGGGTGTAATTTCCCTTTAGTGGGCAGAGCATAAAAAGCATAGACTAAACATTATAAACAAAATGCAATATTAACCTATAAAGAATGAGTAAAATGTTCACATGAACAACTTTTAAAGCTACAGACTGTTTACAGTTTGAAAGGTAATAAAGTCCCCTTGGCAACATGAAGGTGATGACTGAAATGGAAATCAAGTGAGGGGGAGATTTGGGAAGGTCTTCCCAGTGCTCAGCATGCAGAGGATTTATCAGTACAGTGACTCTTTGCGTAATATCCTCTTGTGCTGGCAGAATATTGAAGAGAAATTATCTGGGTGGAATTTATCAGCTGTATGAAAGGTCAGAGAAAGCTAAGCATGCCCTAAGCAGGTCATGACTCTTCCTCCCTGATAAGAAATAACTGCCCATGTAAGGCAGAATGAGAAAAGAAATCACTGTGTTCCATTTATGCTATCAAAATTGCTGAACTGTCACTCAAAATAAGTCAAACTGGGTTTCTTTTCAACCATTTTGTGCAAACTCAATGTGGTTCTCATACACTGTTGTGCAGTATGAACACTTCAAAGGAAACCAAATAAAAGCCCCTAAGTGAATTGAACTCTGAAGTGTAAAAAAAAATCTATATTCACTCTTATAAAGGCTTTAGGCAAAATTGAGTGTACACTTTTTAATTACAGACTTTTTTAATTTGTAGTTATTCTTCTGTTGTGACCAAAAGACTAGGTACAGTTGTGCTCATAAGTTTGCATACCCTGGCAGAAATTGTGAAATGTTGGCATTGATTTGGAAAATATGACTGATTATGCAAAAAACTGTTTATTTAAGGACAGTGATCATATAAAACCATTTACTATCACATAGTTGTTTGGCTCCTTTTAAAATCATAATGATAACAGAAATCACCCAAATGGCCCTTATTAGAAGTTTACATACCCTTGAATGTTTGGCTTTGTTACAGACACACAAGGTGACACACACACAGGTTAAAATGGCAATTAAAGGTTAATTTCCCATACCTGTGGCTTTTTAAATTGCAATTAGTGTCTGTGTATAAATAATCAATGAGTTTGTTAGCTCTCACGTGGACGCACTGAGCAGGCTAGATACTGAGCCATGGGGAGCAGAAAAGAACTGTCAAAAGACCTGCATAACAAGGTAATGGAACTATACAAAGATGGAAAAGGATATAAAAAGACATCCAAATCCTTCCAAATGCCAGTCAGTACTGTTCAATCACTTATTAAGCAGTGGAAAATTCGGGGATCTCCTGATACCAAGCCAAGGTCAAGGTAGACCAAGAAAGATTTCAGACAAATCTGCCAGAAGAATTGTTCGGGATAGAAAGAAAAACCCACAGCTAACCTCATGAGAAATACAGGCTGCTCTGGAAAAAGACGGTGTGGTTGTTTCAAGGGGCACAATACGATGATACTTGAACAAAAATGTGCTGCATGGTCGAGTTGCCAGAAAGAAGCCTTTACTGTACCAATGCCCCAAAAAAGCCGGTTATAATATGCTCGACAACATCTTGACACGTCTCACAGCTTCTGGCACACTGTAATTTGGAGTGACGAGACCAAAATAGACCTTTATGGTCACAACCATAAGCGCTATGTTTGGAGAGGGGGCAACAAGGCCTATAATGAACAGAATACCATCCCCACTGTGAAGCATGGTGGTGGCTCACTGATGTTTTGGGGGGGTGTGAGCTCAAAAGGCATGGGGAATCTTGTGAAAATTGATGGCAAGATGAATGCAGCATGTTATCAGAAAATACTGGCAGACAATTTGCATTCTTCTGCACGAAAGTTGCACATGGGACGCTCTTAGACTTTCCAGCACGACAATGACCCTAAGCACAAGGCCAAGTTGACCCTCCAGTGGTTAAAGCAGAAAGAGGTGAAGGTTCTGGAGTGGCCATCACAATCTCCTGACCTTAATATCATTGAGCCACTCTGGGGAGATCTCAAACGTGTGGTTCATGCAAGGCGACCTAAGACTTTGCATGACCTGGAGGCATTTTGCCAAGATGATTGGGCAGCTATACCACCTGCAAGAATTTGAGGCTTCAGACAACTATTACAAAAGACTGCACGCTATCATTGATGCTAAAGGGGGCAATACACTCTATTAAGAACTAAGGGTATGCAGACTTTTGAACAGGGGTCAGTTCATTTTTTTCTTTGTTGCCATGTTTTGTTTTATGATTGTGCCATTCTGTTATAACCTACAGTTGAATATGAATCCCATAAGAAATAAAATAAATGTGTTTTGCCTGCTCACTCATGTTTTCTTTAAAAATGGTACATATATTATCAATTCTCCAAGGGTATGCAAACTTTTGAGCGCAACTGTATATAATAGTCACAAGGGATAAACACCAACATTCTGTACATTACCTTGAAAATAATGGATGATACAACATGGCGACTCATAGCTGGGAATGGAGGCATTTATCCTTTTATACCACAGTATGCAAACAACAAAGAGCAAACATTTACTATATAAATTCTTACTTATAAATATAGAACTAATCAAATGAATGACTGGGTCATGTCTGTAGCAACCAAAACATGACAAACCATAATCACTAATAAAACATGTAAATAAAAACAAAATATTTAATTCCCATTAGTAAATGATTGTTTACCTTGCCTGTGCCTTTCAAGCAAACTCACTCACCTGACAAACTCATTTGGGTTGGTTGGTAGGCACCTGAGCTGGCTGAGGGAGTCGCTAACAAGTGTTGAGACCAAGAAATCACTGCTGACATGGCCCCTGGGATGGCAATGATGGCCAATTTGCATCCTCCATTGTGCTTCCAAGCCACTCATCAGCTAGCAGCACAGGCAAACATAGAAGTATTAATAGTGCCTAGTGGTGGCAGAACGTTTTTCTGAGGATGGCTAAAGAGCCAGCTGGTTAGCATGCTGTAGTTATGATTCTTTTAAGCAATCTGCACTGTCACTGCGGCGTTTTAAGTTTTTTCTTATTTTTAGTCAATTACGTCTTTGCCAAGTATCTGACATAGAGACCCAGAAATCCATACATCTCTATTGGTGTAACTTGTAGAGGACTGCGATGGTTATGTGAAACCCTCACAGTCAACTAGTCTAATCAAATCTCTCGGTCTCTCTCAGTTGGCAACATCTGGTACATCAAGCTGTTTTGCAGAATAAAGATGCAATTGTTTTTGCAATAAGCACTGAGAAATTTGATTTCCACTGTCTTGCTGGATAATGTTTATTACGATTAACATAGGTATAGCAAGTCTACCTCATGTCTGTGTATGCTATTTGAAATAGAATAGGTTATTTACTTCTATGCCTATGTGAGTTGTATTTGTTTAAAGTTTATACAAAAAGAGCAAATCACCTGGATAGGAGCTAGTATAGTGTACCCTCTTGTGACTTGAGGGCCACTGAAAAAGGTCACTTTATTCTTCCCCTGTGGGAATCTGCCAGGCACACTGAGTGATGGCCACAGTGAAGATGATAACTAAATACAATTTTAATGCCCTTTCAATGGATGGCTGTAATCTCCACAAGCTCAAGGTGTACTGGGAACTCAGGGAGACAGGGTACAGCCTAGTCTACATTGACAGTGGGTATTATTGGAACTATCAGGGATCTGATAGAGGGTGGAGAATGAAGTGTGATGATGAATTTGGGGCTCCTGTTCACCTCGGTGGAGCTGTCAGGAAATGGCAGGCCGGGGAGTCTGGCTAAGGTCATGTACAAAGGAAGTCACCTCAGGGTTGCACCAAGGGAACAACTTACCATATACAGAGAAGGAATATATGGCAACTTTGAACTGAAGGTCAGAGGGGGAATAAAAATGTAATGATGACAGAAAGGTTTTATCATCATCTGGTCAAACGTAAAACAACTTAGATTTCTCCCTATGAGTAATTAAATTCTCAAAGTCACCTACCAGATTGTTTAGTTCTATTGTATATTTAGTCCTCAAACTTCCCCATCCAAAATGTCTTATTTGAGTCATAAGTAAATTGATGCAGTGTACACGCTGCCGAAGTCCATGTCAAAAACCAAACTACATGTACAAAAACATTCCTTTAACCAACAGACCCGACTGTACTAATACACTTAGCAGATGTGGATTGAAAAGGAGTTAAAGGTGTATTTTTGTCTTTCACTATTCCTTGTGGCCACAGACAGTGTGATCTTAGACCTTGAGACCCAGTCTGGAACATTATGCAAACCTTTAGAAGTATAATACCTCTCAGTGTAGAACAGACTTCCAGGGAATTAAGCGAAAGCCCAGATATACAAGTGCTGCCTTTGGGCTGGTGCCAGATTTTGTGTGAATGACAAGCCAATTCAACATTGCTGCTGAGAAAAAATGACCCTTTTTGAGACCATTTTTTTCTCATTCAAACTCTTAATGCTTTTTACAGCTGTTCAAAACTGAATTTTCCTTACAGAGATCACATTACATACATGCAGAGGAAATCAAAACATGTTCCAGGGGCGTGGAATTTTAGAATCTGTGTGAAACACTTGAAAACAATATGTGAGGCCTTTTTTCTGTCCAATCAAAGTGATGTAGCTTAGTTAACATCTCATTTTTTTCTTATTAAAAAGCATATTGCTATGTAAATATCTCATAAAAAGTGAGCAGATAAATTGTCCTGAGAGAATTTTTCATATTTATTTGGGACAGCAATAGTAAGAAGGAATCGTAATGTATTAAGCTAACAAATAGTGCCACCCATAAGTACTGGGACAGCAAAGTCAAAACTGCTACTTTGTTGCACTTAAGGCATATGAAAATACAAACATTTCAGAGTTCCATTCCCCCATTATATGTGAGGATAAGTAATGGATATGTAATTCAAAGCAAATGTAAGTATGAAAGCTAGTATTTAGTTGCAAATCCCTTGCATGCAATAACAGCAGTAAGTCTGCAACCCAATGACAGCATCAAACTCTTGGTATCATCTTTAAGATGCTTTACCAAGCCTTTACTGCAGCGATTTTGGGCTGTTGCTTGTTTGGGGGAATTTCTAACTTGAGCCTTCTCTTCCATCTCTTCAGCAAGTGAAATACACGTTCAATCGAATTTAAAACAGGAGATTGACTTGGCCAGTCTAAAACGTTTCAATTTTCCCCCCCTGATGAACTCTTTGGTTGCATTGGCAGTGTGTTTTGCATCATTGTCCATTTTCCTGTACTTTGGTGGCTAAGATTGCTTCTGTACATTTCTGAAATCATTCTGCTGCTGCCATCATTCATTACATCATCAATAAAAATGAGTGAGCCCGTTCCAGAGGCACCCATTCATGCCTATGCTATGACACTACCTCCACCATGCTTCACAGATGCTTTGAATCATTTGCAGTCCCCTACACTTTTGCCTTCCCAAAACTTTGATTAAAGTTCACCATCACATCTGTCTATAAAACTCTGTTCCAGAACTGAACTGTATCTATGTACTTTCCAGCAAATTCTAATCTGGCATTTCTACTTTTGATGCTAACCACAGGTTTGAATCTTGCGCTGTAGTCTTTGTAATTATTCTGCAGCAGTCTTCTGTGAACAGCACATTCTGCCACTTTCACCCCAGCATTCTGACAGTTGTTGGTGATTTTCCCTTCACTAACGACACTTATTTTAGGGTCCTTTTTCAAAGCTCTGGTCATTTTTTCTGTCATGAACTGCTGTTGTTTTCCATGGCCGACCTGGTTGTTGCAGATTGTTGAAGACACCAGTGGTCTCTTTTTCTTGACATTATAAAAACTGTTGATTTGGCTATGCACTTCAGTGCTACCGTTCTAATTGAGTTTCTATTTTCTTTTAGCTTCTAAATCGCTTGCTTCTAAATAGACAGCTCCATCATGTTGGATTATGCCTATTGAGACCAAATGCAGATTTCAAAGGCAAAAGCAAAGGATACAACTGAGACAGCACTTTCACAGCTCTTTTGTGTGAACAAACAATTCAACAGGAAACACCTGGTCAATTAGAAACATTCTGTACTATTGCTTCGTATTCATCTTGTAATCCTATTTCCATACGTCTTGACTATACAGCAAAAATAGCTATTTTGACTGTGTCCCACAACTTATGGAGGGCACTGTACTAAATTGTTTTACAATAGTTATTAGATGGATCATTTAGCCTTTGGATCTATAGGACACCGCAGGTATTGATATTTTAAAACATTAAAACATTTTAAATTACATAGATATTGGCCTTTCCTACTAATGCATGCTATAAATAGTAAAACATATATCATAAGGATCAAGCGGTTAATGTGTCTTCACATCAACAGTTGTCACAAAAAGCTTATACGAATACAAAGTCTAACTAGCAATAAGATGGTGAAGGAAGAAACATAGAGAGGAGCCAGGCTTCTAGGGGTGGCCAGACCTATTTGTGCTGCATAAGAAATTTTACCTAGACATTTGTCAACATTTGCACCCAAAGACATTTTGTCATGGCAACTGCTCTTCAGAAGTGTGTAAGCAACACAGTGTAAAAGTTTAAAAAGACAATCAGCTCAACTTCGCAATCTTGTTGCCTACTTTCATAAAACATAATTTACTTGTTTCCAGATTACATGTTGGGGTTTTACAAAGAAGTTTGTCAAGGTTGTCTTTTCTGGAACTCCTAACTCTAATAAAACACTGCATTTATTGACACCCTTCAATTTAATGTGTGAATTATGCAGATTCAGCATGGAATTGAATAGAAATTTTAAAGCACAAGCGTCATGTGCTCATTGGCTATAAAGACACGTCAACCTTGAGCACAGACAGCTGTCGGAGGGCTACAGCTCCCTCAGCACCCCTACTTTGGCTATGGACATGGAGGTGGACAGGAGATAGGTTGAGTAGGAAAGGAGGCAGCAGAAAGAGAGTTGATGAGCAGTGATATATGATTTCTCATTGGCAGGAATTGGCAAACAAAACCCTAAAAAAACAGGCCCTCAAAGAGACCAGCAGTGAACCATATGATCATTTCAATCCTTGTTTGCCCACTACGTAATCAATGATATGGTCCACACGTGGGTGATTTGTGCACTGGGAGAGCATCCTCCGCACTTCAGCCTGAGATGGTAAAAGCCCACAGACCATGCGGTTAGTGGGGTGTTTCTGGGTATCTGGATAGTAGGTGGGGAAGCTGAAAAACAAAACAAGATATCTAATTATCAGAGACAGAAGGGTATCCAGCATGACAGAGGGAGCCACTTTCTTGGGGAGTTTAATATACAGATCGATTGCGAGGTGTGATCTTCTTGGAAAAGGGATGCAGAAGATGGCAGAAAAGAGCCCATTACTTCTGCAAAACTGGCCATTACAGGCCAACACGAAGCTCCACTGCCTACTTTGAGGAGTGTCAAATAAACAGTGTATACAAACTGTTTCTGATAAGTTCATTTTCATGTTGCTAATGATAAACAACAATGATGATGAGGGTTGGAAAAGGTGTTGTGCCATTTCTATTCACACATATTACAACTATTCTATACAGTATACATTATAAAAGAGAGATTATGGCCACATGGTGGACTCAAAGTCTCTTATGTCCAGTGTTGAATGACATGTGTCTAGCCAAGTAGACATCCAACATGTAAAAGCCTACCCAAATTTGAGAATGCTGGACTGACAGTGACACTTAAAGCAAGAGTGAATACACACATTTACATACATGTTGCTAAAATATAATAGCGAAATAATTTGTGTCCTGTTTTTTGTTGTAGTGTTTTTAATATATTCCTATATATATTAATTTTCCAAATCTATTCATATCAGGAGTTATGCTATTGAAACGCAAGTTTGGAACAGACATTTTTTAGTTACAATTACTTGTCTGCCTAGAAAGACAGACTACAAATCAAAGCACACATTTGTTGTGGTGGACCCGGCACTGCTGAACAAACTTAGCCAGTTTTACGGTATATTTGACTCACAAAGTAAGCTTTTACATCTCACATCTAATCATCAGGACACTTTGGGTTAAGGACGTATGCTAACATATTAAGATGTAAGCAATGAGGATGTGCTAATTTATTCTACTATTCTTATTTACAGATTTATCAATACACATCTCTTATGATTGGGCTGGTTTATGTTTGGTCACTTCATGCTGGGTTTGAAGATACAGCAAAGCACTGAAACAAATAGAGCAACAAAAGACAACTGTACTGACTTGCCCAATTTTAATTGTAAGTAGCGTTCATAGTGAATAGGCTTTTGCTCTGGATTTTTACTCATTCATATCATGCAACTGGCTTACCATTATGAGTTCAGTGCGTTTTTTCTAAATTGAATTAACCTTTAGATTAGATCAAATTCAATCAATCAAATTTATTTATAAAGCCCTTTTTACCTCAGCAGTTGTCACAAAGTGCTTTTACAAAACACCCGGCCTTAAAACCCCAAGGAGCAAACAACAGTAGTGTTGAATTTCAGTGGCTAGGAAAAACTCCCTAAGAAGGCCGAAATTTAGGAAGAAACCTAGAGAGGACCCAGGCTCAGAGGGGTGACCAGTCCTCTTCTGGCTGTACCGGGGAAACATATTAAGAGTAC
>JACXGI010019177.1:0-12254 GCA_016801175.1 Esox masquinongy
CCCCACCACCCCTGCCTCCACCTGTTACCCACCCACCACCCCTGTCTCCACCTGTTTGGTCCTGCGTTTCCTTTTAATGGGGGGATCAGTACTGTGTACATTGTTCATTGTTATTGTTATTGTTATTGTTGTTCATTGTCATTATTAGTAGTATCATATACACGATCATGTGATGGCTGTGAGTTTCCCCAGAGGAGCGGAACCTAACGCCAAAACATGTATAAATGATTGTGGTGCTAATAAATGGTAAAACTTAAACATGCCATTTTCTGTGTGAATTGCCTTTAAAGGGTCATTGTGCAAAATCCTGCCCCTAAACAATTACACAACTTGTCTCCTCCTCATGTTCCCTTACCGAACGAGATTGATATATTACTAGCTAATCCAGGGGGGTTTTCGGTGGGAAGGATAGTACTGCAAGTGTCTACAGCGAGTACAAGAAGATTAAAAGTCATTGTCAACTGATAGAGGGACCGACGAGCAAGTTTAAATGGGAAATAGTTCAGTCACTGATTAATTTCGTAGAAAAAATATTTTAAACATTAACATAAAAAATTACCTACCGATGTCTACTGGTCATTTTTGCTTGTTTTTATGCTTGTAGTACAGTAAAAATCTTACATATTGCCCCTTTAAATCAGTCGATACACATAATGAAGACATATTCCAAAAGTCTTATATCTACAAATGCTTGCTGAGAATGTTGTGGTAATGCTATAACATAACATTTTCTAAATGGTATTAAAATGTTCTGAGGATATTTTAGACAAGCAGGAATTTCCCGATCTTTTCCCGACTCCCTGACATGGCCTAGACGCATGTAAAGCTAACTGAGTTAGCCAGGTGAGTGAGCATGCCATCACTGGTTGACTCACATGATGTCCTGGTTAGTAGAACAGTATGAATAAAATGGAATGGCTTTAATGCTAATGTCCAGGAGAAGGGTTTGTCAAGATTTTCAATCCTGCAAAATTCTTTGGGAGTTGCTGAAATGAAACGGGGCCATGGATCCAACTGGATATGACGCAATTCAGGAAGAGTGAAGATAATGAAAATGCTTTGAAGTGTGTTTGAGAATTGTCAAAATCAAAGCCCAATGATGTATTTTATTTAAGCATTTGAATGGTATAAACAAATATATTATGGAAAAGGATATGGAATCAAATTTCAAAACTCATTACACAGAAACTTCAAATACTCTCAGAAAAACTGAAATACCCTTACATGCCCTCTTAAGTTGTGCCAAAGGTCAATGTTTACAATAATATGACTAGATAAAAAATGTTCAATCAATGATTAGCTTAAAGGCGCACTGTTTTGGTGCACAGCAAATGTAAACGGTAAATTATTACCATCTATTGCTAATTTATTTCATATGGAGGGATCCAAGTCTGGTAACCATATAAGAGGGGGACACTGGCAATGTCTTCCAACATGGAGCAGGTAGACAACAAGGCAGAGGAGGAAATCAGACCCCTGGACAGAGTCAAAACTACAAACTGAGTTACTGTGAACCATCACAAATAGATCTTTGTTGACAAAACAGGCGTTGTAGATGCAATATCATTGGCCAATGAGCAACTGGCCTAGTGCCTGGACAGCGTGGGGGAAACATATCGATGTGTGCAGCCATATCTGAAGATGGGGTGGTAGGACATAAGCCACTTCTTGGATCCTTAATGGAAGTGTGTGGGCCAATGTTAGATTCCTCTACCTAGACCTGCCCCCATAATCTCCTTTTCATCATTGAGGTGGAAGTTCTATGACCAGTGTAAGGTTTGAATTTGCCATGCCAAAAGATTTTTCCCGCAGTCCATGACAAATTAAGATATTAATTGTGATGTGGAAAAACTTACACGGCTAAATGCCCAAAAAAGAAATGAGAGAATCGGTGTAGTGTGTACTAAACACTGACATTTCTTTCATTTGTTTCTGGTAGTATTGTTACATTTGACAGGACAAAGAATGGAGAGGCCATAAAACATTCAGGGGAGTGGGGGACAATCAACAGTTCAGGGATGCATCCAATGGAGTCATGATACAGAACAATCAGCATACTGATAGTAAAATATATTTAAACAATAAAGAAGAAAATGTTATGCATGTACCAGGTAATTTGTACATCATGTATTTCAATGTGAAACATGTTTTTCTGGATGTAAAACTGATTATTTGAATTTATGTATGGTACTCACAGTTTTGAAAAAAAGGCTTTCGTATTAAGAGTTGTGAAAAATGACCAAACACTTGTGAATATAGTATGATTAAATAAACTGTAAGATTAATGCATACTATTTTCAACACCAAATAAAAAACATTTAAATAGTAAGGTATTTATTGTTGAAATAGTTGTTTTGAAATGTCTTGAAAATAAACGAAAATACCTGAAAGTGTTTTGGAACCCAGGCTGGTGTGTGTGTTGGTAAGTGTGTGTGTGCGTGCATCTGTGCTTTTGTGTGTGTGTGTGTGTGTGTGTGTGTGTGTGCACACGCGCGCACAATATTGTAGGTATGAATGCCATGTGATGATGCATTTCCAGGGTCTGAGTGCATGAGTGTTTGACCAGAGGCACTACTGCATTTTTGATCTGCCAGGCAGTGAAATATTCTGAGCTGTGAGCCTGACAGGGACCTAAAGCAATGTGTACCTCTGAAGGTGGAACAACCAGTCCAAAATACACATGCAGTATTACACACAGGGAAACTGAGCACATACATGCAGAGACACATGCGGGCAGAGTTCGAGTGGAGTTGTGTGTATTTACGGAAAGATAACAGGTGGGCAAAGGTCTAACGATCCAATTTAAACATCATATTCCTAAAACACCACTCCACAATCAGAAGACAGAGAGTTGAAGTGTACTGGCTACTGAAGCTGCTCACAGTTTCAAAATGAGAGGTGTTCATGTTCTACAGGTTCTGCTGCTGCTCTGCCAGTTAGGAACATCTGAAGATGTGTCCTCTTACACACAGAAGTCCAACCAACCTGACATGTGGTCTGAGCTCAAAGATCTCCGAGACTTAGTGAACATGCAGAAAACAGAGCTGACCATCACCCGGTCTGACCTACAAGACATTAAGAGGACAGTGGAGGAGCTGAAAACACAGAACTCAGGTTGTAAAAGAATACTATACCAACAATTTCACTTTACTGAGAAACAAAGTTCCACTTTGATGGTTTTAACGGTTGACAGTTGATTTTAGTCATGGCGTTCAGACTGGCGAGTGTTGAAGTATAGCTTGAGACAAGGAATACAGAGAATACAGGTGAAGGGAGTAGTTTGTGTGGATTGTTTGGTAGGGTCACGATAATAACACTTGTTAAACCATTTAGCAGTGTGGTGTCAGAAAGTAGGGAGAAGAGAAGAACCTTGTTAGATTGTCGTAATGTTGTTAATGGAGTTCCTAATGATTTTTTTCCTGCTAATATTTGTGTCATTTCTGGGAATAAAGACTTATTGAGCAAACTAACATCTGCTCAGAGTGACATCGAAAGAATACAAAAGGAGAACACAGGTAAAATAGAACTGATGATAATTTTGAATTACATTTAATATGACTGATACTTTTAAATCCTTTTGTTTGTGATGGTGAGATAGTGAATGTGTTTTACCAACCATGTTATTCACCTTCATTCACAGAAAGACCCAAGGTGGCCTTTTCCACATCTTTAGGAACAACTGGATCTCATGGGCCATTCAACACTGCCACCACTGTGGTCTACAAGCACGTCTTCTCAAACACTGGCGACCACTACAACATAAACACAGGTATCAGACGGTCTGTATTTAATGTGGACCAGGGCCACAGGTACCAGATGGTCTGTATTTAATGTGGACCAGGGCCACAGGTACCAGATGGTCTGTATTTAATGTGGACCAGGGACACAGGTACCAGACAGTCTGTATTTAATGTGGACCAGGGACACAGGTACCAGACAGGCTGTATTTAATGTGGACCAGGGACACAGGTACCAGACGGTCTGTATTTAATGTGGACCAGGGACACAGGTACCAGACAAGCTGTAGGTAATGTGAACCAGGGACACATGTACCAGACGGTCTCTATTTAATGTGACCAGGGCCACAGGTACCAGATGGTCTGTATTTAATGTGGACCAGGGACACAGGTACCAGATGGTCTGTATTTAATGTGGACCAGGGCCACAGGTACCAGACGGTTTGTATTTAAAGTGGACCAGGGACACAGGTACCAGACGGTCTGTATTTAATGTGGACCAGGGACACAGGTACCAGACGGGCTGTATTTAATGTGGACCAGGGACACAGGTACCAGACGGGCTGTATTTAATATAGACCAGGGCCACAGGTAACCAAAGGTCCAGTAACAGAAAAACAATGTAAAACCTAGGAATTCTGCTAAAATGTTTTGTTAGGATGTTTGTTCCAAGTTCCCACAAATAGGAAAATGACACACATTCAATCTTGTGTATCCACAGAGGAATGATATGATAGTTGTATTCAAATAAAATGTCACTTGGCTAATTATTGAAATACAATGTCACTTGGCTAAATATTCAAATAAAATGTCACTTGGCTAATTATTGAAATTCAATGTCACTTGGCTAATTATTCAAATACAATGTCACTTGGCTAATTATTGAAATTCAATGTCACTTGGCTAACTATTCAAATACAATGTCACTTGGCTAATTATTGAAATTCAATGTCACTTGGCTAATTATTCAAATACAA
This sequence comes from Esox masquinongy, assembly GCA_016801175.1. Classification (NCBI taxonomy): domain Eukaryota; kingdom Metazoa; phylum Chordata; class Actinopteri; order Esociformes; family Esocidae; genus Esox; species Esox masquinongy. Next base: position 4,715 of record JACXGI010019177.1, read on the forward strand.
TGTCACTTGGCTAATTATTGAAATACAGTGTCACTTGGCTAAATATTCAAATACAATGTCACTTGGCTAATTACTGAAATACAATTTCACTTGGCTGATTATTGAAATACAATGTCACTTGGCTAAATATTGAAATACAATGTCACTTGACAATTTTTTTGTCAGTTATTATTGTAATGACCCAGAGCCCGATCAATTGTTCGGACTAAAAACGCCCCTCAGCTTAATGTAGTTGCCTCACTCGAACATAAAATATGTACTGAAGTGAACTACAGTCAACCTGCAAATCAAGTGTAGTCAGACCAGTTTTTTACTGTGGTATTAAGTCCAAATGGAGTCAGGTAACTCAGTTCAAGTGTAGGATTATGGAATAAGTAAAATACATTTGTATGACATATTCAGGTAATGTCGACTGAGGTCGGTAGTCATCCCTCTGTTTATTTCTGTCATTCAGGTGTCTTTACAGCACCAGTGAAGGGGCTCTACCATTTCACCTTCACCATGGGGGATTTTCTGAAGTCAACTGTTATGGGCCTAACCTTGTTCAAGAATGGAGAGGCCATAATACATTCAGGGGAGTGGGGGGATCATCAACAGTTTAGGTATGCATCCAATGGAGTCATAATACTGCTGGAGAAGGGAGATGTAGTGTTTATGCAACTCCCTGAAAACTACAGGATTTATGATGATTCAAATCGCCGGAACACTTTTAATGGCATGCTTCTCTACACACTGTAAGAGAGGTGACTTTCATTAAAATGGATGACATCAGGAGACCTTTGACAAAGTGTCACACACACACACATACACACACACACACAAACACACACACAGGCCATTGTCAGTCACATGACATGATGCAAAAATCACTAAGACCAGTAGGGGGTAGTAAATACCCACAGATTGTTTGGGTCGATTAAGGGAGATGGAGACAGACAACACATTCTTGTACTGATAATAGTTTGAATAACCAATAGGATATCACCATTTCAGGATATAGATAGCTCTGGGCAAGTTAAAAGGAATCCAATGTAATGTTTCTCAACATTATAATGACACAATATTTTATGCATTTGGGATTTGTTGTGTATTCATGTAAAACAGACCATATTTTTTAATACTGACCAGCACACTCTGATTTATGGTGGAATTATTGGTATAGTAGAATTTGAAATAGCTTTTATATGTATTGGGAAAATTCTGAAGTAGTCATTGTGGACTCATTGTCACTATTCAATAGTCATGCCCTGGGGCCAATAAATATATTTTTGGTGCAGAAATCATTAGTATTTTAAGGAAACATTGTATACATTTATATGTATACAATGTGCAACATGAGGTGATACAGCTGATCTCAAAAAACAACGTCCTTCCGTTAAAACCTATAACCTGCAATCAGGCCTCTAACTGAATAAATATTTTCTTCTGTCCACACACAAGATAAAAACAATAGGTTTTTGCTTCAATACCAGTTTGATTTTTTGACATGACTTTCTTATTTTAGATAATTCCAAAAATAATATTTGTTCTTTTAAAATATTAAATCATAACTTTGAAGGATTCCAGCATGCAGTTGCATCAAACAGACACCAGATGTGCGCAAGTGAGCAGCTACTAAACCCCGCCCCTAACACCTCCCTATCTAGTTGGCCCTCCCATTTCCTGTCAGGACTCCACCCTTGCTGCTCGCCCCCCTCTCCCTGGCCTCATCCAGGCCATCTGCCAGTGAGGCAGACATTTCCTGCTTCCCAGCTGCCTCCATTTTTGTCTCTGCTTTCTGTAAAAAACAGGATGACAAGGGGCCTTTCAGTGAGTCAGCCCCCCCCCCCTTCCTTTGTCGAGTCACCCCTAGCAACCAGCACCACAGCTCCCTGTTAACATGACACCGTCCAACTAACAGAGACAAACACCCCCCAACACCACACACACACACACACACACACCAAGCACGTCATGCACATTTGTTGTTCTGAGTGGAATTTAATGTTTAAAGGGACTGGACTGCATGGATTTAGAGGACAACAGGCCAAACATTGAAGATGAAGAATAAACTCACAAAATCAGTCTCTCACACACAGTGGAACATAATAACAGTTCATATTCTGTACATGTACTTTCTCAGTTATTGCACCCAAGCGACATTATACAAGTACACAAGGGCTTATTGGTATGGACTGTTTTCAGTGTGCTGTTCTTCCTTTCATTTCTTTTTCATAAATCAGTGGGTTTAGCTTTTCACTGGTTCACAGATTCCTCCATTCAGATGCACAAAATAAAAGCAACACTGTTGGCTCTTTGCAGCGATCGGTTCAGTGTTTCTGTTAATTGCATTGATAATTGTTGATTCTAAGTATTCTACAAAGACGTACTTGATGTGACTGGGTCAGCTCTGCAGTTCTCATTAGTGGCCAAAAGAGAGCGCTCTTGAGTCAGGCTGGCCTTCATTGGGAACAATGGCGACAGAGCACATGTGGCATCACTCAGAGAGAGACATGACAAATAGAGAGCTGGGCTGGGACACACAAAGAGAGAGACATGACCAGATGAATGGAGAGCAGGGCTGGGACTCATAAAGAGGAGACGAATGCAGCTCTCTCTGTATCCACGCAGACACTGTGTAGACATTCTAGCATTGCAACACATTCAATTTGGTTACAAAATGAATGCAAGTCAGTCCAAGATAAATCCCCTTCACCCACCCCTGGCCTCCTCCCTCCCCCCTCCCTCCTCTCCTCCCTTGGCTCTCTGGTCTGGCTTAGTGATTCAGGCCTTTTAAGGAAAGAGCCAAGGACAGTGGAAGAGAAGGGGGAGCAAGGAACTACAAGGGTGAAGTTTGGCTATTATACAAGGCTAGTTATATTTGGCTAGTTATACAAGGAATGTGTTAGGGTTCAGCTGTTGAGTACTATGGGGTTTGTTTTATCGCATAGAATTTTGTGTGTGTTTGTTTGTTTGTGTGTGTGTGTGTGTGTGTGTGTGTGTGTGTGTGTGTGTGTGAAGCGACTAGAACTGGCCTAAGCCAGATTTACATGATCAAAAGTGTCTCACATAGCTGATTGATTGAGTCAGTAATCAGCGGTGTTATCAGACCTTGTGTCTGTCACAGTGTCCGGGACCAGAGCCAGGCACACAGAGGTCCATTCAGTAAGTTTATCCAGGGGCAGGATCATCCGACTGGCCATCACGAGGAACTTCCTGGGTTTCTGACATTTACCACAAGAATGGTCATTACTGCAAAAAAAGTTTTTCCACAGCCAAACTGAATGGAATCCGTCTGCCTGTCTGACTGTCCCTGTGTCTGACCCATGTCAGTTCCAACAGATTGCAGTAGGGGGTACTGTTGAACCACGAATGAAAGTCATCCACCGAGAGAGAACACTGCAGCCATTTTACTAACCACACACAAACCCCATTTTATGACTCATCATTTAGTATTTTGTTTCACAGTACTTACACACATTCCACTGTTTACCACATCCATGCAGAAATCCATGAATACGTTCACTTTATGAACATCAATAGAAAACAGGGACTCCATCGCTTACCCTCATCCAATGGGACACAAAAAACCACACACACACACCCTGTGGTTCTCACACACACACACACACACACACACACACACACACACACACACACACACACACACACTGACACACTGTCTCACTAAAATACCCAACACACAGACATTCTCACGGCCTAAGTAATCCTAGCTATGCATTTTGGCTTAGCTTTTGGTACATACACTGATACTGCTACCAAGAATTCAAATACGGACAGACACACACACCCACGCACACAAACATATACATGGATATACACATTAAAAGTCTAATTTGAGGACAGGAAGGAGCTGTGTTCGTCACATGGTTGCATGAGGAACACAGCCCCGAGGGTTTGATCTGGAGTCTCATGACGTTTCTGGTCATACAAAGCAGACATGTGATACTTTGTTGCAAAGGCGTGGTAGACAACCGCCTGGCTGCTAGGGACCCCTATCCCTACGGAAATACACGACTTGTTAAAACAGAAATCAGACAGGGTCCCATGCAATGCAGAAGGGAGCTCTTACAGGATGCTGTTGTCTGAGAGCCAGCTGCTGCCTGATATCAGGGCATTCTGATGCTCTTGGAGCTTTCTCTGTGTGTGTGTGTGTGTGTGTGTGTGTGTGTGTGTGTGTGTGTGTGTGTGTGTGTGTGTGTGTGTGTGTGTGTGTGTGGGAGGGGGAGGGGGGGTTGGTTCAGCTGCCAGGGAGCCTTATATGTTTATTGTGTCACAATGCTATTGTTGACTCAATATTTATTACAGTGGACTTCACACAAAAGTATTTAAAAATGTTTTGTGATGCTAATTATTTGTATGTGTTTCCTCCCTGTGTTGTTAACAGGCCTGAGTCAGCCTGCTGGGTCTATTTATGGAGTTTCACTGCCTGTTGGCTCCTCAGCAGACGTGACAACAGGGTTTCCTCTGTTTCCTTTCTCCAACGACACCGGATCGGTCGGTCCTGTCCCTGCTTCCTATACACTATCACCCCCCCCCTCCCCCTCCCACACTCCTCTGATCAATCCACATGCAGACTAGCCTGGGTTTGGTAGGTGGTAAACCATGTTTAGGTGGCTTCACCACAGCTGTACATAATCATGGGTTGCACTTCCGTCACTGGGTCGCGTTGCTGCCGTGGTCACTAGGAATATATCGACACCGCAGCCATACTGATGAGCAGAAGTTGTTAAGGGGCTAATGCCTTTAAGCAGGGGCTAGTTACCTTTTTCTCTAATCTACGCTATTGGGGCTTGGAAATATGACACCATTGCTAATGTAGGATAATATTTAGTGGGAAAGAATATTGTCTTCATATTATCAAATGAACTTTGACCGATGACAGTGTTGTCATCAGCTAGCAAAGTCCATCAGGATATAGTTAGCAATGCTAATGTTAGCTGGCTAGATTATGTTGGACTCCACTCAATATTAACGAGTTATTTAACGTTATACTGCACTGAGGAGGTCTCTCGGTTGGACAGCAACCCCAAGAGGAATGGTTAAAACAACATTGTGACGTGCAATCTATAAATCTACTTTTGTTCCCTCATTGCTTCGCTCCTCTTACTCTTAGTTTACGCCACTTAAAAAGAACTAGTTGAAGATGAAAAGTGACATAGTCAAAGTGTCTGTCCATTGTGTTCAGCGATCATGGGAATCTGTCTGGGCACAATGGACATCTACTCTGTTCGCTTCATAGACAAAGGCAGGGAAAAGGTCACTGTGGTACTGTATACAAAAACATCAAAGATCCAATTGTAGCCAGGAGTGTATTTTAATCCTTAAGCTGTGAGAATCATAAAAAAACACTTGCACACACAACAATTCGGGATTGTTGGAGGGCATTGTTTCCATTCGAGATAAGACTCTTTGCAAATTTGCATATCAAGGTGAACACATTTGTTTAAACCTCTTGTAGCACTTTGTCTGTGTTTTGAATGGGAAAGTAGGTTTTGTGTTTGTCAGCAGAAACCCTGTGCTTGTGATTCCAGCAGCAGCCCGGTTTATGGTACTGCAGGTCTCCTCAGAGCCTGCTGGGGGAGCTCCAAGCCCACAGTACAGCTCCAAAACAAATTGGACATGCACTGCTGGAATGCTGCATGCTGGGAACAGCCTTGAAGTTAGCTCATTCCTTATCAGCAAAAGAACTCAGTCCACAGAGTTTCCACACAAACACCAACACACCACCCACACAATAGGAAAGATCATTAGACACAAGCATGGAAATACTGTGTGATCTGAGGAAGGGGTTTCTAGAGCTGTAGAGGGAGAAGTAGACTGAGAGGGATATGGTAAATCCTCTTATCAGTGTAGGACACTGTGATGCGCTAAGGACCGGGATGTCAGGGTTTGGAATGTTGGGGTTGGAGGTCCCTACACCATTACAGCCCTCCTACTGGGCCTATGCTGGGATAGGGGACTCACGAACACACACACACACACACACACACACAGTCAAATCGTGTATTAGTGTGTTTCTGTGGAGCGGGTGAGTATTTTGGGCATATGGGAAGAGAACTTTGGGGGCATCATCTCCTGGCTGTAAGCTCAGAAATGAAGTGTACATTTCTGCAAAATCTATTTAGCGAGTGTAACGGAAAAGAGTGAAAGCAGTCCTGAATGAGAAATACAAGCCTGAGTTTTGAGTTAAGTTGGAAACTGGGGGGGTGGGTGGGGAGAGAAATGAAGGAGGGGGAGAAGAAGAAAGAACGTCTGAGGGACACGGTGCGGAATGTAAACATGCGAGGGAGCACAGAGAACGTGTAATGGAGGAGACAGGGTGGTAGCAGGGGAAATGGCTGGTAGCACAGACGAGTGCGGTGAGGAAGAGGAGGAGAAGGACGATAGGCAGTGTGTCTGAGGTGTTACCAGGTCAATCCTCATTATCCCTGACCCTCTGGGCAGACAACCGGTGTGATCATTTTAACACTGAAGATGGGGCTGGACATCAAACCTAATCTGACTAGAGCAGCCACCTCTTATTGTCTTGCCAGGCCTGACTGTGTGAGTGAGAGAGAGTAGTCTGAGAGAGAGCAGTCACATCCCAATGGAAGATTGTTTATTGTGTCTCTCTGTATTCCCTCTGCAGCTGTGCAGCCTCTTAGACAGCCTGCTCCGTTCGGCCACTTTGGCTCCAGTTGAATGAACATCTGTTTCTAATCGTCCTACATTCAGCTGAGCTCAGCGTATCTCCAGTGCTTCCCCTCCCTTGGACAGACAATGAGCCCCTCTGTCTGTTTGTGGAGGAGAGCATGAATGTGTATGAATATGCGTGAGTTGACAGGTTTACTATAAGATATGAGACAATAATAACAGGAACACTTTGGTTTACCTCAGTATCCTTCTGGTACTCCTCCCAAATAAGGTTTTCATTTCCTGTGTGAGTCATTTTCTCCACTCTCTCCTCCCCCCACAAAAGATTTTCAATTCCATGTAATTTGATCGTTTCTCCTTCAGTGGCCTCTATGTGGACTAGACAGAGAACAGCAAGTAGCTGCTTTTCAGTGTCTGGTTCCAGAAAAATTTAGTGTTGATGTACAGCTAATGCCAGGTAGTAGAAGAATGATCTTGCTGGATGAAGTAATCACATGATAATCACAATTGTCATTATCCCTCTTCTGGTCCTTCCTCCTAAGATCATCCTTATCATCATCACAATCTGACAAGGTGGAACAAAACACCTACTCTCTAGTGTCTGAAGTTTCACAAACAGACAGAAGATTGCTCTGTTTTAGTTCCTGACACAACTGTCATGTGTTTGTGGGTTTGATGTGACTGTCCACCATCTCACTGAAGTCCTGTTCTCTGTAAGATCATCCTCTTGTGGCTTCACTTGGTTGTGATGTTATGGTCCAATCAAAGTGTCCCAGTATTAAATATATTAATCTGTTGTAGTAAGCTGCCCTGGACAGCAGGGAACACTGTTGTCGATGCGTGTCTGTGTCTGAGACAGTTTGTGCGCAGGCGTGTGTGTGACGTTTAACTCTGACTTAAAGGG
>JACXGI010019178.1:0-12396 GCA_016801175.1 Esox masquinongy
CCAGAACCAGGAGGTGGTTGGTACCAGAGTGATGATCCCCAGAACCAGGAGGTGGTTGGTACCATAGTGAAGATCCCCAGAACCAGGGGGTGGTTGGTACGATAGTGATGATCCCCAGAGCCAGGGGTGGTTGGTACCATAGTGATGATCTCCAGAACCAGGGGGTGGTTGGTACCATAGTGATGATCCACAGAACCAGGAGGGTGGTTGGTACCATAGTGATGATCCCCAGAACCACAGGGTGGTTGGTACCATAGTGATGATCCACAGAACCACAGCGTGGTTGGTACCATAGTGATGATCACCATAACCACGAGGTGGTTGGTACCATAGTGATGATCCACAGAACCACGAGGTGGTTGGTACCATAGAAGCATAGACCACTGACTTGTTTCTATGGTTGGCATGTTAGCAATGTTTTACAGTACTTGTACCTTTCGAATAAACATTAAAATGATGAAAACGATACCTTGTATCATTTATACTGCGGAACATCTATGTGTATGTATTGTAGAAACATCATTTATACTGCGGAACATCTATCTGTATGTATTGTAGAAACATCATTTATACTGCAGAACATCTATGTGTATGTATTGTAGAAACATCATTTATACTGCGGAACATCTATGTGTGTGAAATGACAGCAGTCTGATAGTACATTGGCTTGCTCCCCTGATGAGTTGAAATAACATGGTTTTACAGATGCAACACCCTGCTAAAGTATTTAAACTCCTAACCAATCCTCTCATTTTATTGAATGATATGAATTACAAGAATAGCATATTGAAATTTTGTTCTTTTTGATATTTTGTTTATTTAAGTATTTCCCTATTTTATTCTGGGAAATACTTGTCAGAAAAAATTAAAATAAATATTTTGCTTGCGTGAATATTCATCCACTGTGCTGGGGAAGCTTCAAGCTTACGACGATGGAAATGACATTATCATTAGTCCCCTACAATAAAGTTGACGTCATATTAAAAACCCCACTGTTGAAGAATCATTGTTGAAGGAAATCTAAAGTACGTTCTGCTGAAGTTAGAGACAAAGTAATACAAAAGTATAAATTAGGAAAAGGGTACAAACAAAAACAAAGTGTTTGGCTATCCCAGTGAGCACGGTTATAATAGTCAGGAAATCAAAGCTGCATCATACATAAAGGCCCTGCCAAGAAAATTCTGTCCCTCAAAACTCCAACAATCAATTTGAAGGAGCTACAGACTTCAATAGCTGGAAGTGGAGTAATGGAGCACCATTCAACCATATTCAGAGCTCTGCAGTACACTTTCCTGTATCGGAGGGCGGCAAGAAAGTAGTTCTTACTCAAAAAGTACCATTTAAAAACATAAGAGTGAGACAGAGACAGAGCGCCGAGACAGAATTGTGTTGAGGTACAGACCTCGGGAAGGGTACCAGAACAGTTTTGCCGCATTGACGGTCCCGAAGAACAGAATCTTCATAATCTAATATTTCTCACTGGTTTTTCCATTCCTCACTGGTTGTCCAAGTTCCTCAAATGCCACTGTAATTCAATATAACCCTTTTAATAATAATTGTACACAAATTGTCTCATAAAGATGTATATTTTATTATTAAACAAGACAAATAAACAACAAAAGCGTAGCTGCATGAAAATGTTTATGAATTATTATTTTTTTATAGTGCCAGAATTGCTTGTATTAAAGTTTGACTACCTCTTAAATAAGGGTTATGGTTTCTTTGAAAGTTTTCATGACCAGTAAGCAGGGCATGTCATCAACAGACTTCTCTCAGTTGATATCAATAACGGCACTACATCTTTTATTATTTTATATGTTCAGTCTTTCACCCACATGAAGTTCTGTATGTCTATATAAAGTGTGCTGTATGAGTCCCAGAGGTGTTAGGGCGATCAATTGTGTTCCTGTCTTTCTACTCTCTGTGTGATCTCTCTGCTCAGTCAGCAGCTTCTCTCTGTGTATCAGAGGAAATCAAAAAACACCTCATACATTTCCACAGTCTGTTTGGCGCAGATAAGACATGACTATTTGACATTTCATGTACCAAACCTCGGACTGTTTCAGCCTCTGTCACGGCAATAGGACAAAGTCATTTATACACCTGCCTTCAATCTTCATAAATAAATGAAAATACTATTTCCATTACGTTTTATGTCTTGGAAACTACTTTCAATAACTTTCATTGAGTTTCAATGGGTATTTTTTCCATCACTTTGAATTATTGTGCAATGCTCATTGCTGACTGGTCAGGGTTATAGGGCAGAGTCAAAAAGTAATTGTCTTTCATCAACAGAAGCCTGCATCACCAGAGGCACATACTATACCTGTTTACAGGACACACTGGTGCCTTTTAAATGCCTCTCTCAAGGTGAACATTGCTGATAGTAAACTGAAAACAGCCAGAGGTGGTAAAAATGAATGCAGTTTTCTGTTGCACTCCATTTATGTGCAGATGCCTCCTTTCTTACCTATGGATGGGCTGTTTCTGTCTTGTACTTCCTGGAGCTTCCACAAAGAAGTAATGTAAAGAGCAGACTCCAGGAGCAACCTCAATGTTTTGTCCTGTGTCGGAGGCAAGGTGTGGGAGACTGAATTGTTGCCGTTATTTTGCCACATCTTGTTCTTTAGTTTTGGTTAAGCCATAAGAAAGCAGTTCTGGAATGGATGCTATTGGTGTTTATGTTGGTACATGTTCTCAAATACACTGAAATTGCCATTAAGGAATTAAAATAAGTAAGGAATTAAAATGTTTTTCTTTTGGAATACTTCATGTGATCACATTTTCACTTGCAGTTTCACATAGTTTCGATCAGATGAACTACCCCATTTAATATCACTACGTACAAAATATTTCACAGAGTAATAGTTGATTTTTTTGTCATAATATTGTCTTTAATGGCCTTATTATAATGTAGAATTAGAAAAGTTTAATATTCCTTTGACCATTAGCATTTCATCTAGATGTGGCTTTCAGGTGACAGAATGGGGTTGCCTGAACATTAACATAGCAATCAAAGTCCTAAATTACAATTTGCCACTAATGTCCCTTCCCTGAGAGTGAAAAGCTTCAATATGGTCATTGTTCCACTCGTTTCTGAAGTTCCTGAGAGATGATGAGCAAAGGGCTATTGATGGTACCATGACACTGTTAAAACAGCTCCACACTGACATTAAGGACATCCATTCTGATTGCTTCTGCTCAGATTTCATTTCTCCTCACTTGATGGGATCTATCTTTTGTGGAATACTTTGTGCTCCACCAGTTTTGTGAGAATAAATGAAATTCCTGTTCCAATAAAGAAAATACTTAAGTGCTTCCAGTGTACCTCCAAATTGAGGGGGCTGAATTGTAAGCGACACTTATCCGCTCACTGGACAGTTGCCCAAAGCACTAAATGGACAAATCACAGTCACGGACCTTTAGTGTTGACCGCTACTAAAATCTTGTCTGGGTCAAACATCTAATATCATAAGAATTACAGAATACTGCCAAATGGGTTGTTTTTTTAGTACGTGACATGGACTGTCAATATTTTTTATGTTTTTTTATATATATATATATATATATATATATATATATGTGGGTTCATATTCCCATTCCCAGACTTTTCAGACATTTCAGGTTCATTCTGATTTTCTAAAATGGAGACTAAATGATAATTTATTTTGCTTACATTGCAATTTTCCATTTAAATTCACTAAACCGAGTGAGACTTTGGATTTAGCCATGATTGGATAAGAATTGTATTTAACCTCAACCGTTCCTCTAACACAAGTTTGCCAGTGGAGAAAAGTGTTAATGGTCATTGTGTCACTCCTTTCTGAAGTTCCTGAGAGAAGATGAGCAAAGGGCTATTGATGGTACCATGACACTGTTAAAACAGCTCCACACTGACATTAAGGACATCCATTCTGATTGACCACTTTAGTGGTTCTTAACTTGAGGGGGTACAAGAGTCCTTTTTTAATAGCAAACTCATAAGGGACCCCTCATAATCAGAATCCTAATTTATGAAAATAGCATACAAGGAGTTTTATGAAACAAGGGAAATACAAAAGGGCATTCAATTAAAAACTTCATTAGTGAAGTACTGAGAATACCAATATGTCTGTTTGTCTCTTGGGAACAAAGGGATAACAACATCAAGTGTGGATTAATAACATTACATTACATTGTACTACAACATCTATACTTCATTTGTGGATCTTTGGGCTAAAATCTGTTAAATCTGTTGGCATCTCGGAAGGCACCACTTGTGGTTCCTCGTCAAAGATGGGCTACTGCATGAGCTAAAAAAGAAGCGTCACTAGGCACGCGATCACCAACACTACACAACTGATGTAAGGAAAAATGCAGCCTGGTTTAATATTGTATCAATATTGGTTCACATTGTATCAAGCTGATGGCATTCAGGATTGGGTGTAACTAGTGTACCTAATAAACTGGCCACTTAGTGTAGACAATAAATGAAATATACTGCATGCAGACAAATGCTGTGCAGTGTACTGTAAAGGACAAAAATGTGCTTAATTATATTAGACCTGCATTGCAGTATTTTCACCGTGGCTCATTTTCCCAGGTTCAGCTGAACTAACAGACTGGTCTTGAGTGTGACAACCTCCAACTACTACCACAGTGACCCTTCTCAAAGGTCTGCTTTCACTGTTCAGAATTGTAAGTATACAGTCACAGGACAAATATGTTAAATAAAGATAGTGCATAGAAATTGCTATGGCTATGTAATTTTTCTGTCATTTCAAAGGGTTTACTGTATATAGTGCCAAAGCCAAGAAACAGCATTGAATACCTTAATTCAAGAATGACCCACTTAGGTCAATGTTCGCTAAAATATAAAAGAAGATACCCAGTTAACTAAAGCCCAATTCTCTTGTTTTGCTGCGTTAAGCATAATCCCGTTCTGCTCTCCAAACTCCATTGTTGAAGTGTGTCCCTTTGTTTAAGTTGGCATTTCCACAGAGTTCCTGAGGGGACGAAGATGTGACATGGGAGAGAAGCCAGGGAAAGCAGAGGAGGGGTCGGGCAGCAGCACTGTGCTTCAGGGTGTACTAATGTTTAGGCAAGAACAGCTGGTCAGAGTACTCAACCTGGATCAATGACAGTCCACTGACCAGTAACTAGTTACACAACAACCATAAGCATGAGTAATGACAGAAACATTGGTGGGAAAGAGATGGGTGGTTAACAATCTCTACTGAATTAGGTTTTTCTGTATATTCCCTCTGGAAGTATCTTTAAATTGTAAGAATTGGTCCCTGTAGGCTTTTCAGACAGATGGAAAGGGAACCACGTTATGGTTAATGATTTTGCTTCTTGTGATTGCATTGTGTATGATAGTTTGTTTGTACCACTCTATTTGTGTAATGTTGCTTTTGGTTGTTGTTAGCGTGTTAAACTGGTGCTATTTGCATTTTTTAATCTGTAGAGCTCACCTGGGAAATAATCTGTGGTCTCAGTTTGATTTACATAGTAAACTAAGGTATAATAAATGTCCATACACCAAATTAGACTTTCTCAGTGTGTTCTCGTGTTTCTGGTGACTTCAGAATGTGTTAGGGTAATTCTTGAATTAATCAATTTCAGCAGTGAAATAATCCCCTGCAATAATACTCCAAAATGCTTTTCAGTAAAGGTTTTCAACTGTTATTGTTGAGTTGTCAATGATGCTCTATCGCTTGTTTACACTAGTCAGTTTTGTTAGGAATAAAACCCAAAAGATCCCATCACTGTGTTGTTGTCTATTCATCAGTCTTCTTTGCTGCCATGACTTTTATAGACATGGAACGGCTGGGTCTGAGTAGATGTTCTTCCCTCATAACTGGGCTGAGGAAAGAACAACTATAAATAAGATCTAGGGGAAAATGCCCACTTTCATTTTGCCTGTACCGTTAAAAGAATAATCACGAAATCCATCTGGTTTCTCCTTGAGGAAAACTGAGACACTTTTTATTGATTCAACACAGACCTCAAGTTTTAATTGATTGTCGATGTTTTACACATTGCCGGCCTGGTGCAGTATACAGATAATATACTATGTCTTGTCTGTATATTAGTCTTGTTCAAAGATACAATCTGAGTCTCAATAAAAAACTATTGGTAATCTCCTTAACATGCTGTTGTTGATAAGAGGTCCTTTTCATGATAGTCATATGTTGTTTTTTATGTTACTGTGCAGTAATGCAGTTGCTCAATTTTCTTGAAACTGATGTGTTGAAAACAGACCTGTCAGGTCCTAGCTGGGGTGCCTCTAGGCATCTCTGCGCTCCGCATTTGATTGGTCCCAATTAGAGGCAGCTGCCCCACTTGGCCTCTAATTGGGGACCCTATTTAAGTTGCCCTTTTGGTCATTTATGTTGTGGATCATTGTTTATGCAAGTTGTGCTTCAGTTTATGTTTTGCCGCTCTTTTTGTTGTTTTTGTTCATGCGAAGAAATAATAAAAGGATGTTTCCCGTCTTTCACTCTGCTTCATGTGTCCTGCCTACCTACAACCGTAACAACACCACTGTGGCAGCCACCGTGTCTAAGGAATCGTTGATTGGACTGTGATTTGTAGGCGGTAGGGATGGGAAACCGAGGCTTTCTGAACCATTGAGGCTCGTTTCAAAAAAACACTTCATTGCTTGAAGCTTTCCAACACAGTGCACAGCAGGGACATATGCAGTACAAAATGTAATATGACATGTTTGATTTAGACGTATTATATTTAGACGTAATGGTACATATTTCTGTGGGGTTCGCGGCCACCAGCCCTTTCCTTAGTCATTATCGGTGCATTCAAAGTAATGGTAAGGATGAATGAATAATGAACACTATTGAAAAGTCTGAGCTCAATTAAACTGTCAGGCTTTCGAGGCCTGAACCAAAATGCAGACCGGACACAGGAAGTAAGTACAGAATATTTATTGAAAACAGCCAACAATGACGGTGTGATACGTGAGGAGGGGTTGGGGTGAGGAGCAGGGTCGTGGGTGAAACGTGTCCGATATCTCAGGTGAGTGGTGCAGGTGAGTATCCGAGTGGCGTGGCAGGGCAGGTCCGGAAATCCAGGTGAGGCAGGTGAATCATACGCAGTAAACATGCTGAGGTGACTTAATGATCTGGCAGGGACGGGACGTCAGGAGTCCTCCTAAATACCGCTGGTGATTAGCAGAGCAGGATCAGGTGAGTGATTGAGGAGTCGGAGCAGCTGGGCACAGGAAACACCTCAGAATCGAACCCGCAACCATGTGAACAGTAGTCTGGAATAACAAGGTTGTGCCACAGTATTAGACGCGTTGATTTGGTCTTTGGTCATTTGTGCACTTTGGGGTGTTGCGTTCTGATTTGAAATTTTTTTTGGACATCATCTATCACATGATGATGTCCCTTTGAAGCTGTTAAGTTGTGTCAAAGGCTGAATCTGAAATCGCATACTTGCATACTAGAATGCCAGATTAGTATGCGAGAAGATTAGTATGTCTCAAACCATAGTATGCTGAAAATAGTATGTCAAAAATACGCCGCTGTGCATGCCTTTTGGGGTAATATAGACCACAACCCCTTGCGGGTAGTAAAAGAGCAGGGGTTTCCACGATTCTCTCATCTTTTCACTCAACGAAAAATCTCTTATCATCACCTATATTGATACTTATTGCATCAATGTCATTCACGTATGAAAGAAAAACTGAAGTTTTGCCATGAACTTCAATAGCTTTGGCAGTGTAAAGTTCGTCTTCAGTCTCGCTAGCAATTGCTCAATTCTTATGACTATTCCAAGTAGTAAGTAGGTACCAGTAGGCCTACAGTATTACTGGCTAATAGCGGCAAAAGCCGTACAGTTCATAGATGCTATTTGTGGTTGAAGTAAACTTCATAAGAAACGTTAATCAGTTTAACACAATGCTTAATGGTGTCTAGCTAATTATTCAAACTTGGCATGATGTTAATGCGCGACAAAATCTAATGTTGAGACGCAGTTTTATGACGACGTAGTCTGTCCCGGACGGTCCCAATACTGGCATACTAGCTTACTATGTACTAAACAGTACGTACTTTACCATCATCCGCGAAGTGCGTACTTGTAGTACGTAGTATGCGATTTGAGATTCAGCCAAAGACTTCATTCACTCCCATACCTCCTTCCATCATCTTGTTTCCTGTCTAATACCGGTATTCTTTCCCTACGTAACGTGTGTTTGTGTGCTGTGTTATTACTCTTTCCTACCTTAGTTTTGTCCAACTTGTAAAGCATTGTTTGGTCCTTGAAAAGTGCTCCATTAAAACTATGTATTGTTGTTATTATTAAAAGTTGACAGTTATTTAAACCAAATATTAATAAAAATATGCCTAACCAGGGATTCGAACATGTAAGCGCTACATGCCAAAATATTTTTCAGATGCTATTGTCAGCCCTCTTGCATCTAAGCCGCCAAACTACTGAAGCTTCAAGAACAGATAATAATATTAACTTTTGGATGTTCCTGTGTAGACCATTTTAGGTACGACAGATTGCAGAGGGCCTGGACACAGACATTACCCCTTGTAGTTTGGCAATGTGTATAATGACTACATAAATAACATCAAAAACAATACAACTCCAGCCAATGAGTCCACAACTCCTGTTCTCGCATAGACTGTTCAAACAGTGTGTGGCCTTCAGTTACAAATATTCACACATTCATACAAACATATTCTCCATTGCTCTCTAATACACTATACTACTATCCTTTCCAAGAACCTAGCTAAGCAACACTTAAGTTTTTCTACTTCTGAAATTACCTAATACTTGTATAACTCTCAAATTACTGTTCTATGACTAATCAAGCTCTATTTTATGACTCTCTTGACTAACTTGCTCTTTCAAATACTTTCCATTTGCATGTGTCTCTAACTCCTGCTGACAGCCCTCGGAGTGACCGGATTTCATTAACCTTTTATACATGCAGTTTCAAAACAGCCATTCCGAAAATGGCACAGGTTGGAACTCGAAGGTGATTTTGTGAGGTCTGAAGCTTCGAACGTCATTGGTCACGTGGTTTTGTACTTTGATACGAACTTCTGGTACACTGCATCGACACAGTAGATCTCGGAAAAATGACTGGTGCTTTGGAGCTTCAGTTTCATTCATCAGTGCACAAAGGAGAAAAAAACATTTGATGAGACAGTGTGTGTGTGGAGTTGATTGAACAGGTATGGATGTGCTACTAGCTGTCCTTTCAAGTTACCTAAGTATTACAGAGCCCAGTTCCTTTTCCCATTTTGCTTTGATGGGAGCTGTGGAGGGCAGATTGAAAGATTGGAATTCATCATAAAGACAAGAAATCGGTTTTTCTTAGGTTTGGCACATTATAATGCAACCAGCAATCATAGAAGGACTAGCTTTCCAAAATGCATGGAAAGGTTTTTCAGATCTGTAGATATCAGGAGTTGTTTATAGGACAGACAAGTTTTCCCAACATTTGTTAAAAGGAGTCAAAGGCACTTTCTATTTAAAGGTCCCCTGTAATATGTTTCTCAAGGTTTCTACAATTATAGGAAGCACTATTCAGGCTGGATGGGATGAAGAAAAGGTTCCTCACAATAAAGATCAGGAATGACATGGGTCTAAGGTCAAAGTTCATCTTAATTGTGCTTCCAAATACTATGGAGAATGGTATTATGACTGTAAAAGGATTTCCCGAAAGGGACAGGGGACATGAACACAACGCTGATAACGTAAGGGTGCCAAAATATGACAGACTAGATATTAGTGGCCAAGCTGTAAAAATAAAGCATCCTCTTTAGCAAGTTTGCTAGATAGCTAAGTAGACCTGCTGCTGGATAGAAGGAGTAGATAGCTTTATCACTAGAAAGTTGACTATTCCAATTAAGAATGTAATATTAGTTATATTGATAGGACAAGTACTGTAAAATAAAGTCAACAAGACAGGACATTTCAATTGACAAATAACAAAGGTCACATCATTCCTGTCTATTCATGGGTTTTACCTCAATCAGGTGCCAGTGACTAAACAGGGGTTAATGACATTAAACAGGAGTTAATGACATTAAACGGGAGCTAATGACTAAACAGGGGTTAATGACATTAAACAGAGGCTAATGACATAAAATTGGTTAATGACTAAACATGGGTTAATGGCATTAAACAGGGGCTAATGACATTAAACTGGGGTTAATAACTGAACAGGGGTTAATGACATTAAATAGGGGCTAATTATATTAAACTGGGGTTAATAACTGAACAGGGTTAATTACATTAAATAAGGGTTAATGACATTACATACGGATTAATGACTAAACAGGGGTTAATGACATTAAACAGGGGTTAATGACTAAACAAGGGTTAATGACATTAAACAGGGGCTAATGACTAAACAGAACAGGGGCTAATGACTAAACAGGGGCTAATGACATAAAACACGGGTTAATGACATTAAACAGGGGCTAATGATTAAACAGGGGCTAATGGCTGTTTCTTCTAAATTACACTACAGGGCTTTAGAAATACAATGAAATACTATAGCTAAAGTAAGCAAATATTTAGTACATCACAACTTTGCTAACACTATACTGTCATCTAATCGACTTTAGATAAGTGGCAATGTTGTCATTATCTACCAAAGTCAGCAAAAACATACAGTCGGATACTGCAGTCAAAAATGGCAACCCATGTGAATTGAATGTGACACCTTGCTCCTGTAGTAGCCAAGTAGTTGTCGTTAGACACTAAGGATTTTTTTTCTCTCTCTTTAGTTTCAATCCTATGATACGATGGTCTCTCACTTTTTTTGCCTGTGATCTAATCCACTTCCAGAGATCCTACAAACTGGCCAAGCTGCCACTATGTAAACATTAGACAAGGGGCAATCCACCCAAAACCACATATTCCGATGATAGAGTGTTAAGTAATGCAAATATGATATACATATTTTATAGAAATGATAGTTTCAGTGCCCTCTGTAAGGATTGGAACATTGAAGATTTTTTTACATACTCCAAACATGTAGATATGATAAACAATTTCTATGAGGTTAAAGTATAGGTTCTCTGCTTTTTTTGAGGGAATTTATGTATTGGAGTCACAACTTAGAAGTGACAATAGTTTGTATACATAGTCCCCCTGTTTCACGGTTATTTTTATGAGTTCTTTGCATTTCCCCATGGTGATTAATGCAAAAGCATTTTATTTGTGGGCTACCTTATTTATATACCCGAGTGAAACAGCCATGGATGGACCACAATACAATTCCTTAAGACTTAGATTTGACTTCAAATGTTGAATGTTACTGTATATAGATATTGGTTTGATTTTAATCATAAGAATCTTCGGTGGTGCCAACAATTTTAACAACTGCAGTATCTTTTAGAGGAGTGTATTACTTGGTAAAAAATAAAAAAATATTTCTCTCAATGGTTGTATTAGTACAAAATATTATAAATATTTAAATATTGAATAAATATTAATATGTAATTTTCTTTTTTTTGCATCAAATACACAGTGGATATAAAAAGTCTACACACCCCTGTTAAAATGCCAGGTTCTTGTGATGTAAAAGAATAGGACAAAGATAAATCATGTCAAAAATAAAAAACTCACAATAACCTGGTTGCATAAGTGTGCACACCCTTAAACTAATACTTTGTTGAAGCACCTTGTGATTTTATTACAGCACTCAGTCTTTTTGTGTAGGAGTCTATTAGCATGGCACATCTTGACGTGGCAATATTTGCCCACTCTTCTTTGCAAAAGTGCTCCAAATCTGTCAGATTGCGAGGACATCTCCTGTGCACAGCCCTCTTCAGATCACCCCACAGATGTTCAGTTGGATTCAGGTCTGGGCTCTGGCTGGACCATTTCAAAATGTTAATCATCTTCTGGTGAAGCCATGCTTTTGTGGATTTGGATGTGTGCTTTGGGTCGTACTGTGGTTACTGTGGGTATGGTGCTCTTTGGGTGATGTGCAGTGTTGTTTTTGCACCAAACATACCTTTTGGAATTATGGCCAAAAAGTTCAACCTTGGTTTCATCAGACCATAACACATTTTCCCACGTGCTTTTGGGGGACTTGATGTTTGTTTTTGCAAACTTCAGCTGGGCTTGGATGTTTTTCTTTGTAAGAAAAGTCTTCCGTCTTGCCACCCTACCCCATAGCCCATTCATATGAAGAATACGGGAGATTGTTGTCACATGTAGCCCACAGCCAGTACTTGCCAGAAATTCCTGCAGTTCCTTTAATGTTGCTGTAGGCCTCTTGGAAGCCTCCCTGACCAGTTTTCTTCTCGTCTTTTCATCAATTTTGGAGGGACGTCCAGTTCTTGGTAATGTCTCTGTTGTGCCATATTTTCTCCACTTGATGATGACTGTCTTCATTGTGTTCCATGGTATATCTAATGC